>CM042390.1:18313584-18416084 GCA_023634145.1 Thymallus thymallus
AACCGGTGCCCCAACACATTGACTCTGCAACAGTACCACCTGTATATAGCCTCGCTACTGTTATTTTACTGCAACTTTTTATTTATTTTTTATTTAAATTTTTTACACTTATTTTGCATGGTTGGTTAAGGGCTTGTAAGTAAGCATTTCACTGTAAGGTCTACACATGTTGTGACAAATAAAATAACATTTGATTTGAAACCTACCAATTAGATATAGTGTTTTTACTGATATCAAGTCTATGAATTATTAAGTGGTTAAAACTTAATTCTGTTAACAAATTGAATTGGCTACAATGGGAAATAATAGTAGTCACAAACCAGTTGGGTCACCTGCTATTGTCCACCCTTCCACTTGCATCGGGTTGTGTTCTGCTTATAACCGTTTTCTTTCTCTTTCTGTCGTCTGGTGGTCAAACCCCTCGCTCTCACGCTCCCTCTCTCCGCCGCTCTCTCTCTTCAGTTAACGTCACCTCTCCCAGCTCTTACTGACACTTACCATGACACCTACCACCTACTCTCTCTTCCATTTACTGTAACAATCATCCTCACCCACTGAGCACCGACTGACACCAGACGTCCAAAAATGTTCCACAAGTTTGGACAGCACAGTACAGTAGAGCAGAATACAGTATAATGTATTGTATTGCACTGTACTGAACATCCAGCGCATTCAGAAAGTATTCAGACCCCTTCACTTTTTCCACATTATGTTACATTACAGCCTTATTCCAAAATGGATACAATACCCCATAATGACAAAGAGAAAACAGGTTTTTAGACATTTTTGCAAATGTTTACTTATTTACATAAGTATTCAGACACTTTGCTATGAAACTCGAAGTTTAGCTCAGGTGAATCCTGTTTCCTTTGATCATCCTTGAGATGTTTCTACAACTTGATTGGAGCCCACCTGTGGTAAATTCAATTGATTAGACATGATTTGGAAAGGCACACACCTGTCTATATAAGGTCCCACAGTTGCCAGCGCATGTCAGAGCAAAAACCATGAGGTTTGAAGGAATTGTCAGTAGAGCTCCGAGACAGGATTGTGTCAAGGCATAGATCTGGAGAAGGGTACCAAAACATTTCTGCAGCATTTAAGGTCCCCAAAAACACAGTGGCCTCCATCATTCTTAAATGGAAGAAGTTTGGACTCTTCTTAGATCTAGCCGCCAGGCCAAACTAAGCAATCGGGGAAAAAAGGGCCTTGGTCAACCCGTTGGTCACTCTGACAGAGCTCCAGAGTTCCTCCAGAGTTCAACCATCTGGTGGTGGCAGCATCATGCTGTGGGATGTTTTTCCAGTGGCAGGGACTGGGAGATTAATCAGGATTGAGGGAAAGATGAATGGAGCAAAGTACAGAGAGATTCTTGATGAAAACCTGCTCCAGAGCACTTAGGATCTCAGACTAGGGTGAAGGTTCACCTTCCAACAGGACAATAACCCTAAGCACACAGCCAAGACATTGCAGGAGTGGCTTCAGGACAAGTCTTTAAATGAGTGGCCCAGCCAGAGCCCGGACTTGAACCCGATCAAACATCTCTGGAGAGACCTGAAAATAGCTGTGCAGTGATGCTTCCCATCCAACCTGTCAGAGCTTCAGAAGATCTACAGAGAAGAATGGGAGAAACTCCCTAAATACAGGTGTGCCAAGCTTGTAGCGTCATACCCAAGAAGACTCGAGGCTGAAATCGCTGCCAAAGGTGCTGAATACTTATGTAAATGTGATATTTCCGGGGGGTTTTTTACTTTATACATTTGCAAAAAATTCTAAAAAACAGTTTGGGCTTTGTCATTATGGGGTATTGTGTGTAGATTGATGAGGGATTTTTTTTAAATCCATTTTTGGAAAAAGGCTGTAATGTAATAACATTTGGAAAATGTCAAGGGGTCTGAATACTTTCCGAATGCACTGTGTATATACTGTACTGCACACTACTGTACTATGCTGTACTCTACTGTGCTGTCCAAACTCGTGAAACATAGAGGTCTATAATAGGTTCAGATTTGGTCTTGTCCGTACCAACCAAATGTGCTCTTGTTTGGAGGCAGAGCTCATTAGAATAATAGCCACTGTGTAGAATAATACCCAAATATGCAAAAGAAGGATATTGCATATTCCTATATTCCTACCTTTGTGTACCTCAGTGGCAACCCGTCATTCATGTTTTGAGCCCCACCTGTTTAGCAAAAACAACATTTTACTTTGACATTAATATGTGTCACACATCAGCTTGCAAACAATGTAAACAATTGTTTATAGAGTTAATAAAGCCGCATACATTGTCTCTTTTTTGCTTTCTTGAGTAAGGCAGCTCCAAAATTCAGGTGTTTCGGCCTAGCTCAGTGCATTCTGTGTGGAGGGGTAGCCCGCGGAAAATACAGAGCGTAGGGGTTGGTAATCTTCTCTAGTTGTGTCGTGATTCTCTCAGTGTTCTGTCACTCATGGGGACCCTAAGTCACCACAAAATCTACAAAATCTTTTGTGTGCAGTTTTCTCCGCCAGAATGGTAGAATGGCCAATGCTGTCAAAGGATGTAGATTTTTTGTTGAAGAACCCCTTTCATTCTCTGGGGTACACGGAAAAGGTGCACATTAAAAGCGAGGGTCGACCTCTGCCTGAGATCAGTTTCATGAAGAAGGATGAAAAGGTGAGGTTGTTCAATACCAACTGGTGTTTTTTTTGGAAAAAAGTCTGAGCCTTGGTCGAGAGGGGGGTACAGTGAACTTGAAAACCTTAGATCGTTCAGCTAAACGGCAAAACATAAGGAGGTATAATATAAATGCCCACATCAGATTCAAGCTTCTGGGAAAAAGCTGCATCGATTATGACAAAGGTCTGTGTATTCAAACTGCGAAACAGGGATGTTCTCAAGCGGCTTATCAACACCACTGCATTTTTGGGCATGCAAGAATTTGCTTTTACACTAGAGGACACAACGAGACGAAAAGTTCCGCCAACAAGGGCAACCATAAGGAGCTTGCAGAGGTAATTGCACGTCACGATTCTTTACTTCCTGAACATGCCGAACTTCTGGGATGTAGAAAACAATTCTGAATGATTTGATAGCTACCATTGCATCATCCATTAAAAGTTAGGCACATTTTTCCGCGTGCGCTCAAGTAGGCTTTCCAATTTCCTCCGGTATTTATTTAGCAAAGATTATAACACATAATCACTCCGGGCAAACACAAGCAACAATTAATGACGTAAATGTTGCAGCAGCCTAGGCTACACCTAAACTTTAGAAATCTGATATATTGTATGGGATGAAAACAAGACAATTTTTCAGTCTGATCAACTGTAGGTTTCTAATAAGAGCAGCTGCATACAGCCTATGTGCCCTGTCCATCTGGTCAGGGTAAACAAATTGGTAACGTTATGTATTTATAGTCCATTTATGTGTCAGGAGAAAATGTGAATGTGATCAAATCCAGTTTATTCAGAATTGGGCTGGCTATACGTTTTTAATCCAAAATTATTAACTGGAATCCCCCATATGGCCAGGAGTTTTTTTTAAATCATGTGACCTGATTAGGAAAAACTGGTCCCATCATAGCTGACTGATTAATCACTGTCATACCTTATAGGGTCCAGAGTTTTCCTAGTTAGGTTAACATATAAGGGAAAACTCCAGGCCCCAGAGGGGAGAAATTTACCCACCGCTCTGGGACCTGTGGTGCAACCTTTGATGTGTCAAGTGGGCGAGATGTGCCACAGTCTGTTTGACTTTATTCATTTTTAGATGTCTGAGTCAAACGACAGATGACAGCAAGAGGTCTTCGGCCGTTCCTGATATACCCAGCCATCCTGAAGATCAGGAAAAATTGAACACTCCAATAATTCCATACTGTGGAAGAAGCAGAGGCATGCCTTGCAGCTGAGGACAACTACAAGAGAAGGATCCCAGTCATCGGCCCCCATTCCTCCAGATTCTCCCCACTGCTGACGGAAGAAACAGACAACTACGGCCCTCCTCCTTCCTTGGATACCCCATCGCACTAGCTAACGTAACCAATGTTTATTTGTTATTTGGCGGTGACATGATTTAGTTAATTTGGTATGAGGTGCATGGTGGATTTGTTAACTTGGCTGTTAGCATTCTGGTTATATGGCTAAGATGCAGCTGGCTGGCATGTGGCTCACTAGCTGATTTGGCTGGCTGGATAATTATTTGCTTCAGGCTGCCAACGTTCGATGGCTAAAATATTTAGCCGTCAGTAAAGCAGTCCTCGGGTAGGTTAAACTTAAATGGGGATTAACATACAGAGCGCTCAGCTTGGTATGAACGTGTTCTGTGAAAAGTAATGTTGCCATATATTCATGTCATGTTGAATAAAAACAAGTGGCTGACATAACTGGACTGGACTTGGGACATGCGTCGCTGTTTGGCAGCCTCCAGATGTTAGCGAATTTGAGTTCCTACCAGCCAAAGAGAGCGGTTGAAGCTATAGACTTCCTCTCTTGCGGGTGGTTACTGTTTTTGTTTCTATTATTGTTAAAACCCAGCTGTCAGAGTTTGTTCACAAATATGTATAACGGTGCACCATTTTCCCCCCTGTTTATATTGAAGTAGGAGTTTTTTTATTTAATTTCTTGTTTATTTTGTCATACATTTTAGGTTTTTGTGACGGTGCGAGGACGATGAGCACAAAAATGAGGAGGTCGGAAAAAGGTAAAACAATAAGACCTAAAATATCGGTATATAGCCTTTTAATAACATGCACCAGCATTGGCAGTAACAAGAGCCAAACAATAATCCACACAGAAAGGAATCACAGTGTAACTTAAATAGGGTGTGTTAATTAAGTAAGGGGAAGCAGGTATGTTTGTGTGTGTGCATGTGCAATAAGGTGATTGGACTCAGGTGTGTGTGTGTGTGCGTTGCTGCCATCGTTCTCATGCTGAAGGTTAGTACACTGGCGAGGTGGAACGCCGGGACAGGTATGGCACCGTTGAGGTAGGTAGAGTAGTCGTTACAGTTTGAAAATTAACCGTGAGCTCATCGTAATGTCATTAAATTCCCATGGTTTGAATTCCGCTATCAAGCGTACCAAATGCTTAGAATACATCAGACGCAAAAAGGTTGATATCGCCCTAATACAAGAAACCCACCAAAACAATTCTGATGTCTATAGATTCCAAAACAGATACTATAAATGTGTTGCTCTCTCCTCAGCCACTAACAAAACAAAAGGTGTTTTAATATTATTTAATAGAAAATTAGTGTTCAGATTCTGATGCAAGATGTTTTGTACTACGGTTATAAATCACACTAAGATGTGTTTCACCTCAATCTACTGTCCAAACATGCCTGATTCTAATTTCCTTAGTTCTATCTCGAAAAGACTGTTAGATCAGAATACCAACTTGTTGTGGGAGGAGATTTTAACCAGGTATGTCTCAGTTAGATAGGTCTCATGTTTCATCGCACTCTCACACTGATCAGGCTTCTGGTGATCTCATCTCATTTGCTGCAGAGCTTAATATTTTAGACGCCTGGCGTCTAAGGAATTTGACTGTCAAAGATTATACTTTCTTTTCTTCAAGACATAATACATTTTCACGGATAGACTACATATTTGTATCTCCCTATAGAAAACGGGTGTATTCAAACAACAGAGCTGCTCCCCATAGATATTTCTGACCATAGAGCTGTCCGGTATAGTATCTTACTTGACAGCTTCAAACAGAAAGGTGCCAGAAGATGGCGCTTTAACACAGCATTACTGCAGAATAAGGCATTTTTGACAGAACTTGTGTTTATTGTTTACAGCCACATCCCCTCAGTCACTTTGGGAGGTGTCAACATGTTTTTTTGAGGGGAAACTGTACCTCGTTTGCCTCACATCTTAATTCAACTCGCAGTAAAAAAGTAGTAGACCTTGAAAAGCCGATTGCTCCAGTTGAAAATGAGCAGAAACAAACATTTACAGAGCAAAAGGGGAAGATTTTAACAGCATTAAAACACAAGTATAACACTTTACTACAATCTAAAGCAAAATGTATAATGCATCTCACAAGAGTAACATACTATTCTGAAGGGGAGAAAGCTAGTAGACATTTGGCTGCAAGGCTTAAGCAAAATTTGGCATTTTCTTGTATCAATACTATTCAAACACCATCTGGTAAGACATCATATGACCCGGCAGAAATTAATGATACGTTTAGGCAGTTTTATTCCCAATTATATACGTCAGAGGCGGACCCTGATCATAGTAAGATGACACACTTCTTGTCATCATGGGACCTTCCCAAACCTTCCCAGCTCAAGCTGTTTAAAACAAATATATATATATTTAACCTTTATTTAACTAGGCAAGTCAGTTAAGAACAAATTCTTTTTTACAATGACGGACTACCTACAGGGTCAGCCATAGTAGTACGGTGCCCCTGGAGCAAATTAGGGTTAAGTGCCTTGCTCAATGACACATAGGCAGGTTTTTTCACCTTATCAGCTCAGTTATTCGCACTAACCGCTAGGCTACCTGCCACCCCTGTTTGAAAAGGTACTTGCCATCGGATTAGAACTGTTTGTAGGAAATCTCATTAGCGATGATCAAACTGGGTTTATAAAGGGTTGTTTAGCCTCAGACAATATTAGACGTCTATTCCATATCATAAATGACTCCGAAAACGACCCAGTGAATGCTGCATTTTTTAGTTTGGATGCAGAAAAAGCCTTTGATACGCTAGAATGGAACTATTTATGATGTGTTTTGGAGGCCTTTGGTTTTGGTAAAGGATGTATCTCCATGTTAACAACTTTGTATTCTGCATCCCAAGCAGTTGTGCAGATGGGAAACATTCTCTCCAAGACTTTCTCTTTACAACGTTCCATGAAACAAGGATGTCCATTATCACCAACACTCTTTGCACTGTCTTTGGAGCCCCTTGCTCAAGCGATTAGATTGGACCCACTTATTTCACCCATCAATATAAAAGGTACTCTGCATAAAGTGTCACTCTATGCCGATGACACCTTATTGTATTTCTCAGACATCTCAATTTCCCTCCCACAGATTCAGAAATGATTTACTATTTTTGGTTAATTCTCTGAATATAAAATAAACTGGTAAAAATCTATACTGGTTCCTCTTAATAGCCCTGCAAAATTGCTTACTTTGACTGCTGCATCTCCAGTGCAGTGGCATGAGGCAGACTTGACTTATTTAGGCATATGCATACCCACCAACATTTCCCAAGTTTGCGGAAGGAACTAGAAAGAACTATGTCAAACTGTGCATACCTTGCGAGACATGTATAATTATAAGGGACTAATACCTTTCCAGGACCTCAAACAAATGTATTCACTTCCAGGCTTTTCATGGTTCCTTTACCTACAGTTAAGATCTTTGTTAAAAGCTTATGGTGTACCATGGGATGCCCCGTTAACATCCCACATAATGCTTACACGCATAGACCCTTCATTAACTTCTAAAATGGTCTCAGCCACTTCTGATTGCCTGCTGTCTGTTAAATGCTCTACATTGGGTGTCACTCTAGTATGGAACTGCGAAATGCAGGGATTCTGGCACGACTTGAACTGGGACACCATTTGGGAAAATATATTTGTTACATCAAAAAACCCAGCACACCAGCTTATACATTATAAGCTTCTACATAGAAGTTAAGCAAGCCCATTTAGACGTTTTAAGATGAAGCGGATTCCTACTCCAATATGTGATAGATCCCATATGAATGCTGTTTGAACACTAATACACATGTTTTGGGAATGTCCTGTGGTTTCCCATTTCTGGTTACATGTTTCAGATTTCCTTACAAAAATTATGGGTTTCCCTGTGAACAAAGATCCGCCTTTATTTTTGTTGAATGATGACTCTTCATTTGTATTGCAACTGGTTCAGAAAATAATCATTTATTATCCTTAGTGCTTGGATTACCCCTACAATCCTCTCGCCTCAAACATGGTTATCGTATTTTCAAGATATTGTTCGTATAGAGCGATTAGTGTCCGTGATAAATAAAGCTTGGGCAAATACAGTTGATGCATGGGATGTATTATGCAAAAATCTATCAAATATCAACAACTCTTGACCAAGTAATGGACCTACATGGTAAGGGAGTGGGGGGACGACATTTTCTTTTCTGAGAATAATATAGAATGTTTTATTGTAAACTCTACTTCCTTTCTGTAAATGTCATATTGTGCACTCAAATAATTGACTCCTGACAGTATGTCAATTGTTTTATTGTATGTTAGTGTTGTCATGTCGCCTAGTATTTTTAACGTGATCCTGCCTTGTGTATATTGTGAAATAAAAATATAATGTTGATCACAAAATATAAGAAGTGCCTATACAAGAAGGCTCAAGGTCATTGTCCATGTCAAGTCAAATCACGTTATATCTACCGTAGCTTTGATTGGACTAATCATGTCAACATCATACTTTCAAAATCTTAGTTAGCAAGCATCATCATAAATCACATTGACAAACTACTGGCAAATCCTTTTCAATATTTGTCATATGAAGAGAAATTATAGATAAAATGTATCGGTGCTCATCGGGCCATAAACATTACACAAAAAGTTGGATATCGCAAATTCAACAATGAGTGGTTTGGAAGAAATCCGTTGCTAACTGCAAGCTTTGCAAAGCAATCACTATTTTGCTTCCCCTGCGGTGGAGAAAGTGTGTGGCACGAGTCTGGGTTTACCTTGCTTAAAAGGATAAACACTCACACGTAACACCATGGGCCAGAAAAGGTTGAATACATTGGCCATGCTGTCAATCCAACATTACTTCTGCCGCATTCAAAACAACTGGAAACTCGGAACTGGGAAATCTCAGACTTCAGTGAGTTCAAGACAACAGGGAACTCTGAAAAAAACTAGCTCTGACAGGGAAAATAAGTTTTGAATAGTCATCCAACTCGTAATTCCAAGTCGGAAACTCTGGCCTTTCTAGAGCTCCGAAGATCACTGAGGTCATGATTCAACCTTGTTTTCAGTTGTCTTGTTCTCAGTTGTCTTGAAAGCACCATAGATCCAGAGAATGCCAGACTTTGATGACAAAGTTTAATGACAAAATCTGCCCACAAGAAGGACTCCCGCGCCACCTTCCTGCTCAAGTGAGCACAGCACAATGGTGAGTTCAAAAATGTATTGTATGCTGCTGCATAAATTAATACTAAGTGTATGTTGTGTAGTAAGCTGTTAGTAGCCCATGTGCCTCACCCTAATCATTTGGTCCCTTTCCCCCTCATAACTTAGCCTACTGTTCTGACTTGGCAATGCACACGTAACCTATAGCCTGTTTTAGAGAAATGTCATCATTGAATATTGTAATAGCTTTCATTGTCTGCTTATATGCCCCCTTTACTTATCCTATGGTTCTGACTTGGTGTACAGGGAGAATACTGTAAGAACGGCCCATGTTCTGAATTCTGTCGCTGTACATTTCAAAAGTGCTGAACAAATAGTTATGACTAAGTCCGTCCTAGCTCGCTCATTAGTGTCATAATCGAAATTATGGATTGCCTCTTATCCGCTCGTCGTCCCCTTATGCCATAGTTTGTACATTTTAATTGTCAGTAGAAACCACATTTGGTTAAGCAAGTCAGCCATATCAGCTATGTTTTTTTTAATAGGCAGTAAATGAGGCTGAAGGAACTGTTCCGCTGTCAAACAAGGCTCCGCTGATAGCCAGGTGTAGCGGTGGTAAGGATTCACTCCATGGTGCTGAAAAGAAAGCTCTGCTGTTGGGACAGCTTTATGTAGACTAACAGTTTATTAATGAATTGTTTAATGTTGTTTTGTGTAGTGGCTTTGCTGGCATGCATCTAACAAAGTTTTTGTTGAGTTTTCCTCACCAAGATTTACCTGCTAAAATCTCCACTGGTGTACATATTCAGGATACATCACCACGAAGATTCTAAAGCCATGACATCATTTTCTGGAATTTTCCAAGCTGTTTAAAGGCACAGTCAACTTAGTGTATGTAAACTTCTGACCCACTGGAATTGTGATATAGTGAATTATAAGTGAAATAATGTGTCTGTAAACAATTGTTGGAAGAATTACTTGTGTCATGCAGAAAGTAGATGTCCTAACAGACTTGCCAGAACTATAGTTTGTTGACATGAAATCTTTGGAGTGGTTGAAAAATGAGTTTGAATGACTTCAACCTAAGTGTATGTAAACTTCCGATTTCAACTGTATGTCTATGGTGTATGCACTATGTAGGCACCTGAGCTAAGCCATAAGGCAGATTAGGCATCGACTATCCCACTACCACTGTAGTCGGGGAAGTTACCGGATGTAAATCCACTTCACCTACTCTAGTTGAATAACCAAAATAAATGTGTCAAGTCATAGCTGACACCCCATTCTTTCTGACATATTTTAATCTTAATTCAGAGCGGATATTTAACATAGTTTTTGGAAAATGTGCTTTCATAAAAAATTAGGGAGATTTTACTGTAATTCTGTTACCAACTTTGCATCTGCACAGTTCTTTCAGCAAATGTGTTTTTGTAAAATTTTCTGTGTAAATTGTTCAAAGTAGTCTTTGTGCGGTTTGTTAAACTTTGTTTAACATACATTTTAAAGTGAAAAATGTGAGTCTCAGTGTAATTCCTTTAACGTGGAATTGCCCTTTACTACCATCTAGTGTTTACAATCCTCAGCATCATGAGGACTCTGGTTGTAGTGTATGGTCAACGTATAGTTGGTTGTGGTTCAGCTATACAGTTATTGGTTACAGCATATTATGACAATCATGAATAACAATATTTACTTTAAAAAAGTGCATAATTTATCATATCCAAAGTTCAAACAAGCAGTACACTACAAACTACCATAATATCATTGTTTTAATTGACACTTACTGAAAGTCATGACTAACAAAAACACCAACAAAACATTTTCAGAATACTTTCTTTGATGAACTTCTCGTTGTCATTGTTGTGGCTAAGTAAAAGTCAATTACACAATGATTTTTTCCTTTAACTTTATTGAACACAATTTCTGACAGAATGCAAAGTCAAACTGTTTTTTTTCCGGTTAATACTCAGTATTTACACCAGTGACAGTGGAAAGAGAGGTGGTACCAATGTTTCACTTAGTAAAAATCTGTATACAAGAGAGAAGGCCCCGAAAGCAGGGATGGTTGGTAGGAATGAGAATGCAGGTTTCTGGGAAAAATCTTGGTATGGAGGGAAAAGGCCCCTTCGGACTGAAAATGTCACATTACCGACTTTTGTTTGGCTATCAAAGTAAGAGACTTCAAACCTTGTTGGGTTGCCTGGGCAGTGTTCAGCAGGACACAACATTGGCCAATGTTCATTTAGGTATTTCTGTTCTACATTATACATTTCTATCTGGTCTATAGACTAAACAATCACGTAATCTCTAGTCATGGCAATTCTATCTGCAATATTCCACAATGTTTTCGTACTTAACATGGCCCTAGACTCCATTCAAATACTTGAAAAAACGCTTATGTACTTCCTGTATTCCTTGAAATAAACTGCCATGATTGGTGAGGTGGAAGCAATATGGTGACACCTCACTTTCACCAAGCCAACTGTGTCAGATAAGTGGTTACTTTCAGGAAGTGAGGAAGTCAGAGAGAAATAGTAATAAGTCAGAGAGAAAGGTAATAATTTTTACCTTTCTCACGGCATTTCTAAATTCTTTGAATAGCGTTTTTTGTTCCCAAACTTTCCTGAAATAAGTTTCATGGTATGGTTCACTAATGAAAATGTTAATGTAAACGTACATAGAGATTGGTCCCACATTATCATAGCATTTGAACATACAGGTCAAAAGCCACAGCAGTCCAGCTTTTTTGGGGTCAAGAGAAACCCATATTGTTTGTTTTTTTATTACATCGTTAGGAATGGTTTATACACATTTAATCAGAAACTGTGACATTTGAACACACCTCCCCTTTACATTACAGAGCCTTTTGGAGTAAAAGCACTTAATGTCTATTTTGAAGAAAACAAAAAAGTTTGGAACAGATAACAGTTTACAGAACACTTCAAAAGATCAATGTACAACAGATAAAGCCTTGGTCCTTTTCCAGGAACATTTTCAGTGCTGCCACACCAATGAAATCCATTGAAATCCAAGATAAGAGTACATTGCATGCTTGTTTCAGGTCAAGAAAAAACTAATTTTACCTTCATTAATGGATGTTCGGTTTTGAGGAGAAACCGTGAGCACTGCAAGTCATTTGAGCTAATTGAGATTGGAAATATTTGATAACGTCCCAAGTTATGTGCTTGTGTGAAACTTAACTCTCTGTGTAGTTATGAGTTGAATGAATGATGTTTTCCTTGTTTGTTTGGGGATAACATGTTATTTTGCATTAGTCACATGGAGAACCAGTGAATGAGGAGCATTGTGAAAACTATGTGGACACAACCGACCACCTCCATTTTCACCCCCCACCGAGCTGAGTTTATGCACGAACACAATGACACAGCGGTTTAGAGTCGTTTCACAGTTTACAAACCAGTTACATTGTCAGTACTCTTCCTGTTTATTTCGCTTGGACTGTGTATGAAAGGACTGGGCGATGGACAGAACTAGGACACAAAACGTTATGCTGTCGCCTCCTAGAGTTGGAACAGGCAGACACTGAGCAGGGTGGAACGCATGCTGCCATTTTGACATGTTTCAGAAGGCACCGTCTTCTTGATTTGTTTTCTTGTATCCGTTTGCTCATTGCTTTCATGTTTTTTCATGGTACTTTTTTTGTCGTCTGTACTATTAGCTAAACCTTTCACAACCAAACTATGCATATTTTTTTTATTCTATGACAAAGAACACATTGTATTCACACTAGGATATTCACGCATTCACAGTCTAAAGCATGAGAAACACTGTACAAAAAGGTCAGATTTAATATTTTTTGATTTTCCCAAATCCACACCGGAGTACTATGGCTTAAATAAGAAATGTATAAATCCGGCCATTAAATTTGTTTATATGCATAAAATATGCTGAAAAACACAGAACATACATTTTTCTTCCCTTGCATTTTCAGATGAAGACCAATCAATCACTAAATTGGAAGTGCTGTTCGCAACAGGCACAGTATTCTGAATTTATGGGACAAAGCCATCAAAGGGAGGAATAAATAGGACTGTTTCTAGGCTATTTTAAGGGCTTCTGTTCATACATTCAGCTCCTACAACTCATATCCGGGCCTTTGATTATATCATTCTCCAATAAGCCATGCTGGTTGGCCATGCTACTTTGTATGCCTGTCTCTTCCTGTGACCCCTTGGGACCTGCAACATTTCCGGGGTTAAAGGTGAGCCATGAAACCCTTAGAGTGTGGAACAGGTCCAAAGCTTATCAAATAGGATAATTAATGAAGACGATATAGATGCGTGCGTGTGAGAGAGAAAAAAAGTATGTTCTTATATTTGCCAAAATAATAACAAAGCAAATCAACAAAAAACTTGAATCTTGAGTCGATAAATTGCGTAACGCTAACCGCCAACTCCAACCTCTATATCTGTGGAATAAACATAGTCTTTCTGCTGTGTCTTCTTTTGTTTTTGTTGTGTCTACACAATATTGGGACAGAGTTAACACGATGTAAACATTGAAGGACAAAAAGAAAACAAAAGACAACCAAATATGGAAAAATATTGTTTCACAATGTAGGCATGCTAATTCTCCATCTCTAGTTCTCGAAAATTATACATGAAAAATAAAAGGCAGTGACTTCCATTAGCAGTGGAAATAATGATGGCGATACTGCACAACAAAGATAACATAACTGGAAATAGTGTGTGGGTAAGCTGTTGGATTTCTGTGTGCGCACATCGTAAAGGCATTGTTCTGAAGTAAAGCTACAATTCCCCATGCTTATCTAATCCGACGATACTTAGCTTCTGTCTCCCATTTAAAAGACTGGTAACGTTGACGTTACATACAAAAGGAGGTCAAGGAGAGTGAACTAGAGGTGAGGATATTCCTTCACGTGAACACAGAGAAAATTACAAAAGGAAATAAAAGATAAAGAAAGAAACACTAAGGCATGTGCATTAGGTCTTATTCCCACTCGACATGTCTAACAAACTCATCTTTTGTTCAGAGAACTCATAGAAGACACCGAAGAAAGATAACCTTTTTTGAGCTTTTTGTTGTTTGATGGAGTGGTGTGTGACGTTTTCCTCTGGAGGTCTGTGACTGCGGTGCACGCTACCCCCTCCCTTCTCGCTGTCGGGATCATGCTTTGCTCTCGTTGCCGTTTGTCTTTGCAGCTTCGTTGGGGACTGTCTTAACCTCGGACAGGGCTTTCTTCACCTCTGTCGCCGTCTCTGGCGCTTTACTTTTATCGTCCGTCACGATCTTACCGCTGGAGGGAAGGAGAGAACCACACAGAAAATAGAGATGAGAGAAAAAAAGTGATTAATACACAATCTCTTCCAGCACACAACTGTCTGTTCTAAGCGGCCCTTTGTCTTAAGAAAAGGAAAAACAGTTGCTTCAGGTTTTTGAGGGAATTTGTATACCCTGGAACCAAATGCGTTTCACACATAACAGGATCTCCTCTGCTATCCTATCCTGACATCAAAGACGGTCACGCGGATGTCACAGCTGTTTCATGGGAGAATGCACTGTTATATTATATTGGAAATGAGAGAGCAGAGATATGGTACATGAGGGAATGGCACACTGGAACAGAACATCAACGCAATACTGAGAGGCGATACAGACGGTCTGAATTGAAGGAGGAGCGAGTGATCAATGGGGAGAATGGAGAAGACACTTCCCACATTTAAGTCAATGAGCGTGCTACAGAACATCCACTTCAAGACTGCAACAAAATGGCGCCTCATTGTAGTTTACCCCTTTGGTCTGGGGGTCACTAAATGTGTCGCTGATTACTATCTTTCATTCTATCCAAAAGTGCAGAAAATGACATAAGCTTTGTGACAGGGTCAGACATATTTGCCTAGTCGTGCAGTTTAGCACTTTGATAATTCAATGAAATTAAGTTTAACTTGTATCTCATCAGATGTGACAGAGCAGTAGTCCACTTCACAGCAAATTGCTTTTCCCCCTATAATTAGTCCGGGGTTAGTTTGTATTGGTTGACTGTAAAGGGGACAAAACTCACTTCTGGGCCTGTATCTGTCAGCCTAATCATAAATGCTAATGAATAATCAAAACGATCAAACCGTAGAGCTGAGAAACCTGGAGTGACTTGGCGCAAGTCTTAATTGGCGCGTTGTGCCTCAGTTGGCCTATGCTTTTCATCAACCTCTGGCACCGTGCCTTCCTGGTCAAATGATAGTCTTCAAACAAACACTTTAGGTAACGAATAATGACTATGGGGTAGATAATGAGGATGGACTTGGCCTCTCTCTGGTAATAACTAAGCCTGAGGACTCCCAGGCTATCTGAGTAGTACGGCACTCTGTACGGCAAAGAAGAATTTCACCTACCATGGCATCTTATCGTACCTGGGAAAACATGTATTCTACTACCAGGGTAACCCATTGATGAACAGCCCCTGTATAAAGGGGAACAGTCGACAAGGAACTGGGGTAACTGATGATTACTGATTAAGACGTGGTCTCCTCTATTAGCGACAGAGATGCATTGTGGTGGCCTGATGGACTGGGCTTGTGGTGGTTTGATAGACTGAGTCCACTGAGATCTGGCTCCTACTGTCAGCCAGACTCCACAACAGGTAACTGATCCCAGAGATTTGGGTTTGATCACGACAGCGGCAGGACTTCCATTATCTTGTCCACAATAACTCTCTCTCGGAGGACTGCTGCTGCTGGCCACAGTGGGTGACCGCCCGGCTGGCCATGCATAGTTCAACACCACCACCTACCGCCTTGCGGCTGAGCAGGGATTAGTAGCATCAGTGAAAATGCGCTTTCCTCTTTGGCAGTGTCAGGGCCAAAGCTCTCTGCCGGCCACTGTGAAAGAGTGGAAAACCTCAGGCCACCTTCAACCTGGCAAGGAAAGGACTATTACGGTGGATATTTTGTCACCTCAAGGGTAGTGTTCCATGTCAGATGTCTGGTGCTCGCCCTGCGGTTGAATTTGTCAAAGTAGTGACCTGATAAAGTGACCAGGTTGGCTGCCGGAGGAATAAGTCACAGGGTCATTGATCTCAGCACTGACTGACCTTGGCAGTAGAGAGTAGCACAGGAACGGTATCAACAGGGACACAAAATAAAGTTGGTGTAAGAAAACAACCACATAAACAAATAGCAAGTCAGGCAAATTAGCTGCCAGACAATGAAGATAAACTGGGAGCCTGAATCCTGCTAAGGTGACATGGATGTAGCTAATTAGGGTAACTGCCTCGGACAGCTATTAAAGTGTAGTGTTGTTAATCGTCTGGAGGACTAACTGCCATCGACGACCACGATCATTGATGATAGGGTCTGTTAAGCCTACCGGCCTTAGCCAGGGTGGGGGAAACTAGGTTAGGCTGGTCTGGACTGGCTGGAGAGTGGCAACTTATTCCACATGGAACACCACAAGTTTCACTAGTAAGGGTGAACTCTGCCCTTGTTGCTATGGTAACCCTGGTGTGGGTAATATTGGGAGGCAGGGAAGATAAATCCCAGTGGAACTCGATATCTGTCCAATATGACAATATAATGGATGAAAACAAAAGAACCGAGTAGTTGCCTGGTTGTTTTAGCACCCAGATGCGGAGAAGCAGTTACACCTGCCAGCTGCACTGCACTATAGCTGCATGTCAGCTGGAGGGGAGAGCTGTGTGTGTGTGCGCATGCAGTGGGGGGCCAAATCATCATCACTGCAGTCCCACAGTTTCATTCTGCCTAGGTAAAATAAAAACAGTCCTCCATTCTGAGATGGGAGTGTGTAGCGGCTCTGTTTGCTTTCTGTACTGATTAAAGCAGTTCGCACAGGGACCCTTCCCATGGTGCCCTGCGCAGACATAGAAGCGTGAGCCCCAATACTCAAAGGCAGCAAAGGGAGGAAGGGGGGGCGAACAAACCATTGTGCAACAAAAAGAGAAGGGGGAGGAAGAAACAAAAGTGTCTTGTAAATATTTTAATAGTCCCGTTTATGCCCTGCGGATATCTATGTTTGCAGCCAAGTTCGGCAGGGGAGACTCTGCCATGCTACATGCCCCGGCTACTAAAGAAGTTGGCGTTTATGCATGCCTGCCACAGCCAGAATGCAGATTAACAAACTGCCTGTGTTTTGGCTGAGGGGAACCAAATGGGAAAAGCAAGAGCCCAATGGGCTTTCAAACATTGATGATCCGAGGGTGTCCAAGGTCAACCTCTGAGGGGTGGCCTTCGAAACCAGCCTTCAGGGCTTTCTTTCAAACAAGTCGTACAGCTCAGTCAAATATAATTACCATCTAAGGACTGTCCACATACACCATGCCAGACTTGTTAACACTAGTCCTTTGAATGTACAGAGGGATCAGTAGTCTGTAGCACAGTCTGCGGAGGAGACTATTCTACCCATGGGAGAGGAAGAAGGTGTCCTCGGTGGACAAGCTCAGGAATCGAGTAAGCCTGTAAGACGCCTGACAAGACTGGTTGGTTGTCGTGTGGCAGCCAAATCACTGTGGAAACCGGGGAGGAGGAGATGCGTCACACTCGCTAGACTTATGAAGACATATCTGCCCGTTCAAGAGTCTTGTTTCATCACACCAATGCTCCGTTGACGAGAGCCCCGCTGCAACGAAAGGACACATTAACATCCTGACATTCATCACTGACGTCTCGGTTTTATGTTTGGAAGAAAAGCGGGTGAAAAGTGTGCTCCTGGAATATCTCTCTACAGAGCTCGCCTCATCATCCTTAGGGGTTTGCCCGAGATAAGACTGAAATGTACGAGCTTCCGCTGAGAACAAAGCCCTTTCATACCGCGCTGATCATAATGGCTTTGTACTGTTGTTGCGAAGAAAGATTGTTTTCAGGAGATAACAACAGCGTAAAGATGATTGTGGCAGTAATATTAGAACCATCATTCTGTCGTATCTATCAGATTTGGTAAAACATCTGATATGGCATATATCATGTCAAGATATGTAAAATGTAGATGTCACCCGTGACGATGTAGCTCATTGAGTGGCTGCAGCAGTAGTGTAGTGATTCTATGCTAAAGCAGTGGTGTTAGTGAGAGAGAGAGAGAGAGAGAGAGAGAGAGATTGCCCATCACTGTGAGAACAGGACACAGTAGGAGGTGGTGGTGGTGGTGGTGGTGGAGGGGGAGCGAGGACAGACACAGTAAAACAAACAGAGAAGGGGAGGAGGTCATACTCGTCCTGGGCCGGTGCGGGTGCAGCAGTGGAGTCTGCCGGGGCCTTGGAGCCTTTGCCCGGGGCATCCAACACATCCTTGGCCAGGCCGTCTATCTGTAAGTCCTTATTCTGACTGTTGCTGGCGGGGGGGCTTTGGACAGACTCGGTCTGGCTCTGTGGTGCGGCATTGGCTTTGGCAGAGGGGGGGTTGGAGGGGACCTTGGCTGGCTCTGAGGAAGGGGCTGCGGGGGTGGGGGGGTTGGTGTTGGACAAGGGCGTGGCTTTAGGAGCCTCACTTAGGTCGACGAGGGGAGCCACGTCGGATTGGGCGGCAGGCTGGAGGGTGGGGGTGCTAGCTTTGGGCTTGCTGGGCTGGGGGATGGGGGCGGGAGTGCTTTTAGGGGAGGTTTTAGGGGCAGTTTTGGACTCAGCCGGGACAGGGGTTGGACCAGCTGCGCTGGAAGTGAGAGTGGTGCTCTCGCTAGCTGGGCTGTTCTGGGCTGTGCTAAAGCTCTCAGTGATGGGGTCAGAGTTAGTGGCGACAGAGGGGAGCAAGTCCACCACCGTGGCGGTAGTGTCAGCAGCGGGCCTGTGAAGAGAAGAAAGCAGGAAAGAGAAGAGCCATCGAGCCGCGAGAGGGTGAGAAAGGAAAGAGAGAGCAGGGAGGGGTAGGGGGGTGAGGCCAAGGCACAATCACACATCCAGACTGAGTGCTACATGCAGTGACAAAGCAAAGAACTAGATATTCAAAATGTTAAAGTGCAGTGAGGGGTAGATACAGATACTATCTTTAGCAAACTAAATTAAATCAAAATCAGGTGGTTAAGGGTCTAGGTTATTAAATGTTTAAGGCTGTTAGTACAACAACAATATTTGCTACCATAAGCGTAAACAACAAACATCCGAGCACATCTTCAGTATCAGGTTTTGATATTCCATTCACCCATTATTTGATCAATTAGTTTAGCCAATATGTCAGCAAAACCCTGCTGTCATTATGGAATAAGAAGTATGTCTAAGTATGTATATTACACAATTAGTTTGCCAGTGTAGGGCAACCCCAGTGCAGGGGGTCTACCCACAGCCAGTGCCTGAGTACTTACTCAGGCTCGGTCAGAGGGGTGGTCTCATTAGGCTCTGTGGGTCCCCCCCCTTCATGGTTAGGAGTACGCTCCTCCTCTGTCCTCACCTCCACGATGGGCCCCTTGGACTCATCCTTCCTGTAAGGGGAAAAAATATGTTAAATAAATGCTGGTGCAGTACAAGTATACTGTAGTGAGTCATTTTCAAACACTGCAATTTTGCACTGTCAAACTGTGGTCCGTTGTCTGAGAGCAGCTACTGTGGGATGCTGGATGAACAGGACACAGCATTTCAGAGAGAAGAGCAAGGGAGCCAGGGAGCAGAGAAAAAGAGAGACTCACGTGAACGCAGCCTTGCCCTCCTCCAGGTCCTTGCTCTTGGCTCCGGGTCCGGACTTGCCGCAGAAGTTGACGGCAATGCACATGACGACGCCGCACTTGTTGAGGAAGTAGCAGGTGACGTCGACGCCCACCAGCAGCAGCACAAAGACCACGATGAGGATGCCAACGATGGCCCCTGTGCCCAGAACTGAGCCGCTATCCATAGTGTCTGTATGGAAGGAGAGAGAAGGACAAAGAGAGGAAGACCGAGATAGTGGAGAGAAAGTTAGAGAGGGAGGGAGAGAGAGAGAAATGGGGAGAGAAGGAGTTAAAGAGAACGTTGGATAGAGAGGACGAGATAGAGACAGAGAAACGCTGAGTCAGCATTAGTCTCCACCCTTTCATCCATAACTTCAGACTGTCAGACTGCTTCTCTACAGGCCTCAAGTGTGTTGTTGTTCTTTGAGCTCTGGGCCAAATCATTACATATTCTACTAAAAATACATCAGTGATGCTATGCAGAAAAAAACAAATAATTTTGATCTGTTAAGAGTCTAAAAATAGGTTGATGGACTGATTATCAAAGAAGGCACACTTGGGCCTAGAGAATTCACACAGCGTTGCATTAGTTGCATTCAACCGATAAACAGCGGTCAGTTACTATCCAAGTTAAAATGTTAGACACACTGCATGTATCAGCCGTCTAAGGTGCTATAATAAGAGGTGAGCAGATAAATAGATTACCCATATTAGGGCCACGCACCAGACATAACCAACACAACATGCTACACTAATCAAATCTAAACATCAGAACATTTCTAATGGGGCATCAATCAAAGATCATAAACCGGTCAACCATTGGAGCACCTGGTTCATGTTACCAACCTTTCCCCAAAATAATATAAGACAACATTAAATAAAGATGCTTGTCTTCATATCATCACTGCCTATACGGGTCTATATGCCTATATGAACCCATATGGGTCTGCCGCTTACCCATTTTCATTATTGTTGACAGTTGTAAGACAAAGCAAAGGGCAGTGGAAAGACAGCAAAATCAATCAAACGTGCAAATATGTTTAAATCTCTTTCACATAGATATACTGCACACAATCAAATGCACACACAAATGAACAATGTGGAAATGAAGCATATCAGAAGGGCAAAAAACAAAGGCAATGGATTGTGTTTTCATGAAGCAAGCATACACACAAGCTATAGTACTTACCAGAAATGTTTATATCCAGGACTATGTAAAATACTACAATATTAGTAAGAATCTACAATACAGTCCCTTCAGAAAGTGTCTTTTTCCACATTTTGTTGTGTTATAGCCTGAATTTAAAATAGATTAAATTGAGATTTGTTTGTCACTGGCCTACACACAATACCACATAATCTCAAAGCGGAATTATGTTTTGCTTTTTATTTTTTTTACAAACAAATTAAAAATGAAAAGCTGAAATGTTGCAAGTCAATAAGTATTTAACCCCTTTGTTATGGCAAGCCTAAATACGTTTGGGAGTAAAAATGTGCTTAACAAGTCACATAAGTTGCATGGACTCACTCTGTGTGCAATAATAATGCTAACCTCATCTCTGTACCTCACACATACAATTATCTGTAAGGTCTTATTATTATTATTATTATTATTATTATCTGTAAGGTCCTTCAGCTGAGCAGTGAATTTCAAACACAGATTCAACCACAAAGACCAGGGAGGTTGTCCAATGCCTCACAAAGAAGGGCACTTCCGTTGAGCATGGTGAAGTTATTAATTACACTTTGGCTCAATACACCAGTCACTACAAAGATAGTGCTGGAGAGGAAGGAAACTGCTTAGGGATTTCACAATGAGGCCAATGGTGACTTTAAAACAGTTACAGAGTTTAATAACTGTGACTTGAGAAAACTGAGGTTGGATCAACAACATTGTAGTTACTCCATAATACTAACCTAAGTGAAAAGAAGGATGCCTGTACAGAATGTTTGCAACATGGCACAAAAGTAATACTGCAAAACATGTGGCAAAGCAATACATTTTTGTCCTGAATACAAAGTGTTATGTTTGGGGGCAAATCCAATACAACACAACACAATACGGCATATTGGTGGCTGCATCATATTATGGGTATGCTTGTAACCATTAAGGAGTTTTTCAGGATAAACAATACATGGAATGGAGATAAGCTCAGGCAAAATCCTAGAGGAAAACCTGGTTGTCTGCTTTCCACCAGACACTGGGAGATTACATACAGCAGGTCACTAAAACCAAATCTAGGCCAAATCTACACTGGAGTTGCTTACCAATAAGACAGTGAATGTTCCTGAGTGGCCGAGTTACAGTTTTGACTTAAATCTACTTGAAAATCTATGGCAAGACCTGAAAATGGTTGTCTAGAAATGATCAACAACCAATTTGACAGAGGTTGAAGAATTTTGAAAAGAATAATGGGCAAATGTTACACAATCTAGGTGTGGAAAGCTCTTAGAGACCAGAAAGATTCACAGCTGTAATCACTGCCAAAGGTGCTTCTACAAAGTATTGACTTCTGTAAATGAGAAATGTCTGTATTTTATTTCCAATACATTATCAAATATTTCTAAAAACACATTTTCACTTTGTCATTATGTGATATTGTGTGTAGATGGGTGAGAAATAATATACATTTTTATCCATTTTGAATTCAGACTGTAACACAACAAAATGTGGTCAAGGGGTATAAATACTTTCTGAAGGTACTGTATGTATTGCTCCACTACAATGGATGAGCATGTATCCACACGGTTTATACTCTGCCTTCGACACACATCGTTCTACATGAACACACACACAAACGCACACCACACATGATCATGAACAGAATTAATACAAGCTTGTAACCCAACCACAAAACTGTTAGATGAACAGATGAATGTTTCACAAAAAAAGTATTACTATGCTTTGTGTCAAATCAATCTCACACAATCAAATTTAGTAAACAGACACACAACGAGATTGGATATTTGATCCGACAGAATAATCTAAAACTGTTAATTCAAATCAAACAAGAGCTTTTGGAGTATGGTTGATTTGACACATGATGCTCTACACATGACAAACAGGTTAGATAGTATTATGACAGATCAAAATTCAATTCCAGTTTTTGTTAGCTCGGTTAGGTGTCAAATATGAGACAATTTATATTCTGAATTAAAGCAAAACAGGCAATTCTCGATTTTGACTTACTCTTTGCTCTTGTCACATTGAGAATGTCAGGATGTCCAAATGTCAGACTCATACGCCACACAGTATTCACAGTAGAATCAATGCAACAAAATGTACTTGAACAATTCTATGATTTACAGGAAAACCATCACTTATTAAACAGGGTAGGCTTCAGGGTAGGTGTTTATTTGGGTCATATAAACCATCATGCAATTTAATTTACATTGTTCCCTTTCTGAGTTCAATGGACGAGAAGGAAAGTGCTCATTCCTATTGAAATGTGTTGAGATTTTTGCTCCGTCTCGTATTACAGCGTTCCCTCCAAATTACCAGGAAACCTGGGTCTTATCTTACTGTAACACACGCAGGGATATTGGCAAACAGTAGCCGACGTTTGCGCTCCAGTATCACTGGCTTACAAATGTGTGTAAGGAGACTGATTGAGACTCGGCTGCACAGAAAGGATGTGCATCTTTATGCAAATCCAATCTATATACACTGGTACCTTGAGAGGGAGGATACTTTGTGTGGCAGAAACACAAATTCAGACACACACTTGATTGATGTATTTGTAAAATGTAATCGTCTTGTCAGACCGGAGTTTATTATATCTGTCACTACCACTGATTGCTCTTCTTTGAAATGATGCTGTTGACTCCATACGATTTGGTTGTAGTCAAATATAGAAAGCTATTTTATCATTTAACCAGTCTACATTATGCATAAAGAGGGATGATATAACATTAAGTAAAACAAAATAAACTGGCAATAGTTGACAAAGATTTAGCACCATGCTGTATGTACTAATATGTTGCAAATGGAACTTTCAAATCATATCAAAATCCCATCTGGAAAATGATCGTAAATGGTCGAAAATGTCATCATCTGAGTGAGTCTCCAGATTTGAGCCAAAATGGATACCTGTGGTATAAATTCCTATAAATCTAGCGCGGAGTGTATCTTCATCTGATGGAATGGCTTTAAACATAGAGTTGTTGATATAACCCTCATTATAACTCTCATATGGGTAAAGCTAATGAATTGGAGGGCAGGTGAATTATTTATACCATGCACCAGGGAGCTGATAGGAAAATAAGTTTCAGTGACTGCTGCAGTGCTGGGGAACAACTCTCAAACAAATCGCTGGCTTGGCTCCAAGCTACAGTGAGCAGCAATTAGCTGTAAGGCATAAGACCTCTAAAGAGGGGGTCAGAGAGGCTGAGTACAGCAGAGCGGCCAATTGTAATTTCCTCTCACATTGATTGGCCATATTCTCTGAAAGTCTATAAAGTTGAGTCACCCTCTGTGATGGCAATAGCTCCAACCGGCAGCCCTTTATTTACTGCTGTTGCTAAGAGTGGGAGAGAGCGTAAGCATCTACCTGCAGGGCAGAGCGACAATGCTTGTTTTCTCAGACGCTCCGTCTGCATCTTAACAAGTGCGATAAATCACATCACACATTTTAACACCGAGGGGGCCGGCTCACAAAGCATTCTTGGAAGTGGAGAAATACAGAGCCATGCTGTGTCAACAAGGAGCATAAAATATATGTTTGCCGCACCTTTTTTCCGATAATCTTGCTGATAACAAACAGAATACAGGAAGTAGGACAGAAACACAGTCAATAAAGCCGATTGAAAAATTCTCCAAGAGATAAGAGTCACATTTTGCATTGGATGTCATAACGTTGTAGTTTCTGGTTGTAAACTGTTTTCTCGTCAAATTAGGAAAAAGTTATGACATCTTTTATGGCATCAATATGCCTGGAAAATACATAATATTTTGGTTCTTATATGATCACTGGTCCTTTTACAGTCAGTATGCAACCTGATCATGTACAGTGCATCCGGAAACTATTCAGACCCCTTTTTCCACATTTTGTTATGTTACAGCCTTATTCTAAAATGTATTACATTTGTTTTCCCTCATCAATCTACACACAATACCCCATAATGAAAAAGCAAAAAAGGTTTTTAAAAATATTTGCTATATTATCATTATAAAAAATTAACTGAAAAATCTAATTTACATACACTGGGTGCCAAAAGTTTGGAATATTACTCATTCAAGAATACCAAGAGAGTGTTTAACACTTTTTTGGTTACTACATGATTTCATATGTGTTATGTCATAGTTTTGATTTCTTCACTTTTTTTCTACAATGTAAAAAATAGAGAAAAACCCTTGAATGAGTAATATTCAAAACTTTCGGTATTCAGACCCTTTACTCAGTACTTTCTTAAAGCACCGATTACAGCCTTGAGTCTTCTTGGGTATGATACTACAAGCTTGCCACACCTGTATTTGGGGAGTTTCTCCCATTCTTCTCTGCAGATCCTCTCAAGCTCTGTCAGATTGGATGGGTAGCGTCGCTGCACAGCTATTTTCAGGTCTCTCCAGAGATGTTTGATCGGGTTCAAGTCCGGGATCTGGCTGGGCCACTCAAGGACATTCAGAGACTTGTCCACAATTATTATTATTCTTTTTTTATTTAACCTTTATTTAACTAGGCAAGTCAGTTAAGATCAAATTCTTATTTACAATGACGGCCTATATCCCACAAACTCGGACGGCGCTGGGCCAATTGTGCGCCGCCCTATGGGACTCCCAATCACGGCCAGTTGTGATACAGCCTGGATTCAAACCAGGGTGTCTGTAGTAACGCCTCTAGCACTGAGATGCAGTGCCTTAGACCGCGCCACTTGGGAGCCAAAGCAAGTCCTGCGTTGCCTTGGCTGTGTGTTCAGGGTTGTTGTCCTGTTGGAAGGTGAACCTTCGCCCCAGTCGAGGTCCTGAGCGCTCTGGAGCAGGTTTTCTTCAAGGATTTCTTTTTACTTTGCTCCATTCATCTTAGTCTCCCAGTCCCTGCCGCTGAAAAACATCCCCACAGCATGATGCTGTCACCACCATGCTTCACATTAGGGATGTTGCCAAATAGTTAAATCTTGGTTTCATCAGACTCGCATGGTCTGAGAGTCCTTTCGGTGCCCTTTTGGCAAACTCCAAGCGGGCTGTAATGTGCCTTTTACTGAGGAGGGGCTTCGGTCTGGCCATTCTACCATAAACGCCTGATTGGTGGAGTGCTGCAGAGATGGTTGTCCTTCTGGAAGGTTCTCCCATCTCCGCAGAGGAACTCTGGAGCTCTGTCAGAGTGACCATTGGGTTCTTGGTCACCTCCCTGACCAAGGCCCTTCTCCCCCGATTGCTCAGTTTGGCTGGGCGGCCAGCTCTAGGAAGAGTCTTGGTGGTTCCAAACTTCTTCCGTTTAAGAATAATGGAGGCCACTGGGTTCTTGGGGACCTTCAATGCTGCATAAATGTTTTGGTACCCTTCTCCAGATCTGTGCTTCGACACAATACTGTCTCTGAGCTCTACGGACAATTCATTCGACCACATGGCTTGGTTTTTGCTCTGACATGCACTGTCAACTGTGGGACCTTATATAGACAGGTGTGTGCCTTTCCAAATCATGTCTAATCAATTGAATTTACCACAGGTGGACTCCAATCAAGTTGTAGAGGATGATCAATGGAAACAGGATGCACCTGAGCTCGAGTCTCATAGCAAAGGGTCTGAATATTTATGTAAATAAAGTATTTCAGTTTCTTTACCTGTTTTTGCTTTGTCATTATGGGGTATTGTGTGTAGATTGATGAGAATTATACATTTTTTAAATACATTTTTAATAAGGTTTTAATGTAACAAAATGTGAAAAAAGTCAAGGTGTCTGAATACTTTACGAATGCACTGTATGTCACCAAGGACGTTGGCCTGACATCATTGCAACCATATGACTCCGATGGTAGGAAACACAGTAGTACAGTATGGTTGAGCTTATAAGGTACTGCATGGATTTAAAAAGTGAACATATGGGTACCCACAGAGGTTCTAAACTATGCAGATATTGTGTTTGTTATCTCAAGACAGTTAGCTCTAACTCCATCTCAACTGTCAGTCGCCTATGAACATGGTGGATGCCTCGGAGTAGCACTTGCTTTTATGAAAGAAGAACCAAACAATGGGATTGGCACATGCGAACCCAGGAGACAAACTCCTGGCGCATCACTTTATTACCTTCCGTGTGAATTTAAAATGGTAGGGGAGACCAAAACTGCGAGAAGACTCATCACAAAATGCTAATCTGAGTTTTGAACAAAGGACATCTATCTCTCTTTCCCATGGCAGGGTGTTTTAAGTGCAGCTAGGCTTTAGGGACAGTCCTAACCTTAGTTTACAACCCCAGAATGGGCCACCACAACATAAGACACTTTGTTAAAGATTCAGACAAGAACACGATATGTGATAAAACAAACGTAGCATTTCTGAGGATGAACAGTCAACATAATTCAGCAATGTGTCACATGCTTGCATTTCAGAATGTAAGTCTCTAGAGCTTTAGCCGTTATTTTGTCCAAAAAAGTTATAACACACTATTTTATCATATCTTCTTAACACCTACGATGATTACATCATGGAAACACACTGGTATGTACTTACAAAAATGTGTCATATAATATAATCATTTCACATTACTGAAAATGACTGACATAGACGTGTTAAACAGCTGCAGCATTAATTTTGAGCATTTTCTGTTTTCAGGTAAAAAGAGAGCAAAAAGAAACAACCAAAAGAACAGCCTATATTTCATTTTGAAGAACGTTTTAAAAGATTATGTACACAAAAAACTTAAACGGACAAGGCAGTAGCTTGTCATTCATATAACCATCCATTTCAAAATGAGCCTTGTGACTATGACAAGAAATCAGAAGATGTAAGAGAATTGAGATGTCTTAATCTTCATGACCAATCTTAACCAATACAAAATTCCTCTGAAAAGTGTGCCTTCCCTGTTATGTACAATGGGAACAATCACATTTTAATCTTGTATCCAGATACACATAAGGTAGGCACAGCTTTTTTCTACAATTTCCCAATAGGACTCAAGTCCTTTTTGTGGTATGACAACTTTTTCACAAACAATGCTGCCTTATTCAAATCCATATTTTTTACATTATGCAAAATAAAAATTGATGATAAAAAAAATCTAAAACATTCAGAATTATATAAGTATCAAGCACCCCATTTTAACCATTTAACATGAAACTTGACTCTTCATCTTTTGTGTGTGTGTGTCTGCACAAGGGTCAAAAGGCATAGAAAACAAAGGGGTCTGGTCGAGATTTGAAAGGCCAAGCTATCTTCTCTCCTTGAGCAAGACCCAGTTTATGAGAGTAAGAACACAGTCAGCGTGGAGAGCATGAGAGATGCCAGAGTGTACGTCACACACGAGCAACCAAGGGTAGCTGAGGCCAAAACAAACCGACAAAACCACACAAAAAACACCAAAGATTGTTCACAGAGATAATCACAGCAAAAAAGTGAAAAATACAATTGTACACCAAAAAATACAATAAAATAGTGTGTATGACAAATGTTATGGTCCAGAAGTGCCCAACATCACACATGAAGACAGGACAAGGAGAGAAGGGGAGGTGGGAGAGAAATAGGGAAAGGGAGAGAGAAAAAAGAGAGATAGAAAATAGGTCATAAATACAGAAATGCGAGTTTGAAAGATTAATTGATATTAAACAAAGGAATAAAAACGCAAAACCAAGCAAGTTAGAGGATCAAAGTAATACAAAAAAGCATGTTAGTAGCACACCAAATGATGTGTATCACAGCAAGCAAAGGTGAAAGGTCAGATAAAGGTCAAAGGTGCTGGGTGACCGGAAATGTTGAAAGAGACACATACATAAACACATATATGCTTGTATCAATTAAATGAGGGGCAAATGTGAGCGCACATCCAGCAGAGACTAAATCAAATGTTCCATGGCAGGGATAGCAAAACACACATTCAAAAACTGATGCAATGTCAAGGTGATATCAAATGGCAGGTGGAATGGATGATCTCATGTTACTAAAAATGCAAAAGTTAATTGCTTTTTTATAGCTTTACTCATTGTCAACCTTAGCTGGGGAGATTTGGATTGGTCAATTTAGAACTCCAGTGGTCCTTGCACGCTCAGTATTGAGCACGCTCAAAATATCAAACCCATGAATCATGAAACATTTCCCTTATTCAACCTTTCCTTTCTTTTTTTACTTGACCTGCACTGAGGAACATCGATTGAAGTTTACTTGTGAGGAATGTCTATCTATCTATCTATCTATCTATCTATCTATCTATCTATCTATCTATCTATCTATCTATCTATCTATCTATCTATCTATCTATCTATCTATCTATCTATCTATCTATCTATCTATCTATCTATCTATCTATCTACACACAATACATGAGCAAAAGTATGTGGACACCAGTAGAACATCTCATTCCAAAATCATGGGCATTAATATGGTGTTGGTCCCCCCTTTGCTACTATAACAGCATTCAGTCTTCTGGGAAGGCTTTTCACTAGATGTTGGAACATTACTGCGTGGACTTGCCTCCATTCAGCCACAAGAGCATTCCTGAGGTCGGGCACTGATGTTGGGTGATTAGGCCTGGCTCGCAGTCTGCGTTCCAATTCATCCCAAAGGTGTTCGATGGGGTTGAGGTCGGGGCTCTGTGCAGGCTAGTCAAGTTCTTCCACACCGATCTCGACAAACCATTTCTGTATGGACCTCGCTTTGTGCACAGGGGTACTGTCATGCTGAAACAGGAAAAGGTCTTCCCCAAACTGTTGCCACAAAGTTGGAAGCATAAAATCGTCTAGAATGTAATTGTACAGTTGTGGCCAAAAGTTTTGAGAATGACACAAGTGTTGGTCTCCACAAAGTTTGCTGCTTCAGTGTTCTTAGATCTTTATGTCAGTAGTTAATATGGTACACTGAAGTATAATTACAAGTATTCCATAAGTGTCAAAGGCTTTCATTGACAATGACATTCAGTTTATGCAAAGAGTCAATATTTGCAGTGTTGACCCTTCTTTTTCAAGACCTCTGCAATCTGCCCTGGCATGCTGTCAATTAACTTCTGGGCCACATCCTGATTGATGGCAGGTCATTCTTGCATAATCAATGCTTGGAGTTTGTCAGAAGTTGTGGGTTTTTGTTTGTCCACCCGCCTCTTGAGGATCGAACACAAGGATCGACCACAAGTTCTCAAAAGGTCTGGGGAGAATGTCGATGTTTTGTTCCCCGAGCCACATAGTTTTTGCCTTATGGCAAGGTGCTCCATCATGCTGGAAAAGGCATTGGTCGTCACCAAACTGTTCTTGGAAGTTGCTCTCGGAGGATGTGTTCTTTATTCATGGCTGTGTTCTTAGGCAAAATTGTGAGTGAGCCCACTCCCTTGGCTGAGAAGCAACCCCACACATGAATGGTCTGAGGATGCTTTACTGTTGGCATGACACAGGACTGATGGTAGCGCTCACCTTGTGTTTTCCGGATGGCCCAAACAATCGGAAAGGGGATTCATGAGAGAAAATGACTCTACCCCAGTCCTCAGAAGTCCAATCCCTGTACCTTTTGCAGAATATCAGCCTGTCCCTGATGTTTTTCCTGGAGAGAAGTGGCTTCTTTGCTTCCCACAATAGTCCGCAAGTATAAACACCATGGGCCCACGCAGCCGTCATACCGCTCAGGAAGGAGACGCGTTCTGTCTCCTAGAGATGAACGTACTTTGGTTCGAAAATCAATCCCAGAACAACAGCAAAGGACCTTGTGAAGATGCTGGAGGAAACAGGTACAAAAGTATCTATATCCACAGTAAATCGAGTCCTATATCGACATAACCTGAAAGGCCGCTCAGCAAGGAAGTTTTTCCTGGAGAGAAGTGGCTTCTTTACTGCCCTTCTTGACACCAGGCCATCCTCCAAAAGTCTTTGCCTCACTGTCCGTGCAGATGCACTTATACCTGCCTGCTGCCATTCCTGAGCAAGCTCTGCACTGGTGGTTGATCCCGCAGCTGAATCAACTTTAGGAGACGGTCCTGGCGCTTGCTGGACTTTCTTGGGCGCCCTGACGCCTTCTTCACAACAATTGAACCTCTCTCCTTGAAGTTCTTGATGAACCGATAAATGGTGGATTTCGGTGCAATCTTACCAGCAGCAATATCCTTGCCTGTGAAGCCCTTTTTGTGCAAAGCAATGATGACGGCACGTGTTCCCTTGCAGGATACCATGGTTGACAGAGGAAGAACAATGATTTCAAGAGAGTGCGATTCCACTGCTCCAGAGTCTAATGGCGGCAAGCTTTACACCACTCGCTTGGTATTGCGCATTAGTGATCTTAGGCTTGTGTGTGGCTGCTCGGCCATGGAAACCCATTTCATGAAGCTGCCGACGAACTGTTCTTGTGCTGACGTTGCTTCCAGAGGCAGTTTGGAACTTTGTACTGAGTGTTGCAACCGAGGACAGACAATTTTCAGCACTCGGTCGTCCCGTTCTGTGAGCTTGTGTGGTTTACCACTTCATGGCTGAGCTATTGTTGCTCCTAGACGTTTCCAATTCACAATACTAGCACTTAAAGATGACCGGGGCAACTGTGGCAGGGCAAACTTTTGACCAACTGACTTGTTGGAAAGGTAGCATCCTATGACCGTGCCACAATGAAATTCATTGAGCTCTTCAGTAAGGCCATTCTACTGCCAATGTTTGTCTATGTAGATTGCATGGCTGGGTGCTCAATTTTATACACCTGTCAGCAACGGGTGTGGCTGAAATAGCCGCATACACTAATTTGAAGGGGTGTCCACATACTTTTAAATGTATATGTATTACATATATATATATATATATATATATATATATATATATATATATATATATATATATATATATATATATATATACACAGTTGAAGTCGGAAGTTTACATACACCTTAGCCAAATATATATTTAAACTGACTTTTTCACAATTCCTGACATTTAATCCTAGTAAAAATTCCCTGTCTTAGGTCAGTTAGGATCAACACTTTATTTTAAGAATGTGAAATGTCAGAATAATAGCAGAGAGGGGCCTTCCAAATGGACAATGACCCCAAGCATACTTCCAAAGTTGTGGCAAAATGGCTTAAGGACAACAAAGTCAAAGTATTGGAGTGGCCTTCACAAAGCCCTGACCTCAATCCTATAGAAAATTTGTGGGCAGAACTGAAAAAGCGTGTGCGAGCAAGGAGGCCTACAAACCTGACTCAGTTACACCAGTTCTGTCAGGAGGAATATGGGAAGCTTGTGGAAGGCTACCCGAGACGTTTGACCCAAGTTAAACAATTTAAAGGCAATGCTACCAAATAGTAATTGAGTGTATGTAAACTTCTGACCCACTGGAAATGTGAAAGAAATAAAAGCTGAAATAAATAATTCTCTCTACTATTATTCCGATTCTGACATTTCACATTCTTAAAATAAAGTGGTGAACCTAACTGACCTAAAACAGGGAATTTTTTATAGGATTAAATGTCAGGTGTTGTGAAAAACTGAGTTTAAATGTATTTGGCTAAGGTGTATGTAAACTTCTGACTTCAACTGTATATACAGTGGGGAGAACAAGTATTTGATACACTGCCGATTTTGCAGGTTTTCCTACTTACAAAGCATGTAGAAGTCTGTAATTTGTATCATAGGTACTCTTCAACTGTGAGAGACGGAATCTAAAACAAAAATCCAGAAAATCACATTGTATGATTTTTAAGTAATTAATTTGCATTTTATTGCATGACATAAGTATTTGATACATCAGAAAAGCAGAACTTAATATTTGGTACAGAAACCTTTGTTTGCAATTACAGAGATCATACGTTTCCTGTAGTTCTTGACCAGGTTTGCACACACTGCAGCAGGGATTTTGGCCCACTCCTCCATACAGATCCTTCAGGTTTCGGGGCTGTCGCTGGGCAATACGGACTTTCAGCTCCCTCCAAAGATTTTCAATTGGGTTCAGGTCTGGAGACTGGCTAGGCCACTCCAGAACCTTGAGATGCTTCTTACGGAGCCACTCCTTAGTTGCCCTGGCTGTGTGTTTCAGGTAGTTGTCATGCTGGAAGACCCAGCCACGACCCATCTTCAATGCTCTTACTGAGGGAAGGAGGTTGTTGGCCAAGATCTCGCAATACATGGCCCCATCCATCCTCCCCTCAATACGGTGCAGTCGTCCTGTCCCCTTTGCAGTAAAGCATCCACAAAGAATGATGTTTCCACCTCCATTCTTCACGGTTGGGATGGTGTTCTTGGGGTTGTACTCATCCTTCTTCTTCCTCCAAACACGGCGAGTGGAGTTTAGACCAAAAAGCTCTATTTTTGTCTCATCAGACCAAATTACCTTCTCCCATTCCTCCTCTGGATCATCCAGATGGTCATTGGCAAACTTCAGACGGGCATGGACATGCGCTGGCTTGAGCAGGGGGACCTTGCGTGCGCTGCAGGATTTTAATCCATGACGGCGTAGTGTGTTACTAATGGTTTTCTTTGAGACTGTGGTCCCAGCTCTCTTCAGGTCATTGACCAGGTCCTGCCGTGTAGTTCTGGGCTGATCCCTCACCTTCCTCATGATCATTGATGCCCCACGAGGTGAGATCTTGCATGGTGGCCCAGACCGAGGGAGATTGACCGTCATCTTGAACTTCTTCCATTTTCTAATCATTGCGCCAACAGTTGTTGCTTTCTCACCAAGCTGCTTGCCTATTGTCCTGTAGCCCATCCCAGCCTTGTGCAGGTCTACAATTTAATCCCTGATGTCCTTACACAGCTCTCTGGTCTTGGCCATTGTGGAGAGGTTGGAGTCTGTTTGATTGAGTGTGTGGACAAGTGTCTTTTATACAGGTAACGAGTTCAAACAGGTGCAGTTAATACAGGTAATGAGTGGAGAACAGGAGGGCTTCTTAAAGAAAAACTAACAGGTCTGTGAGAGCCGGAATTCTTACTGGAAGGTAGGTGATCAAATACTTATGTCATGCAATAAAATGCAAATTAATTATTTAAAAATCATACAATGTGATTTTCTGGATTTTTGTTTTAGATTCCGTCTCTCACAGTTGAAGTGTACCTATGATAAAAATTACAGACTTCTTCATGATTTGTAAGTGGGAAAACCTGCAAAAGACAGTGTATCAAATACTTGTTCTCCCCACCGTATATATAGTATTCAGACACCTTAACTTCCACATTTTGGATTTTTAAAAAATCCTCCTCAATGTTTTTCCTCATCAATATACACACACAATACCCAATAATGACAAAGCGAAAAAAGCTTTCAAGAAATGTTGACAAAAAAAAAATAATATAAAAACAGAAATACCTTATTTACATAAGTATTAAGACCCTTTGTTATTAGACTCGAAATTGTGCTCAGGTGCATCCTGTTTCAATTGATCATCCTCCAAACTACAACTTGATTGGAGTCCACCTGTGGTAAATTTAATTGATTGGATATGATTTGGAAAGGCAAACATCTGTCTATCAAAGGTCCAACAGTTGATAGTGCGTGATCTGGGGAACGGTACCAAAACATTTCTGCAGCATTGAAGGTCCCCATGAACACAGTGGCCTCCATCATTCTGAAATGGAAGAAGTTTGGAACCACAAAGACTCTTCCTAGAGCTGGCCGCTGATGAAACCAAGACTGAACTCTTTGGCCTGAATGCCAAGCGTCACGTCTGGAGGAAACCTGGCACCATCCCTACGGTGAAGCATAGTGATGGCAGCATCATGCTGGGGGGATGTTTTTCAGTGGTAGGGAATGGGAGACTAGTCAGGATCGAGGCAAATATGAACGGAGCAAAGTACAGAGAGATCCTTGATGAAAACCTGCTCTCAGGACCTCAGACTGGGGCGAAGGTTCACCTTCCAACAGGACAACGACCCTAAGCACACAGCCAAGACACCGCAGGAGTGGCTTCGGGACAAGTATCTGAATGTCCTTGAGTGGCCCAGGCAGAGCCCGGACATTAACCCAATCGAACATCTCTGGAGAGACTTGAAAATAGCTGTGCAGCAACGCTCCCCATTGAACATGACAGAGCTTGAGAGGATCTGCAGAGAAGAATGGGAGAAACTCCCCATATATCGGTGTGCCCAACTTGTAGCGTCATATCCAAGAAGACTCAATGCTGTAATCGCTGCCAAAAGTGCTTCAATTAAGTGAGTAAAGGGTCTGAATACTAATGTAAATGTGATATTTCAGTTCTGTACTTTTAATAAAAATGTTTTCCTCCATCATTATGGGGGATTGTGTGTAGATTGATGAGGGAAAAAAACTATTTAATCAGTTTTAGAATAAATCTGTAATGTAACAAAATGTGGAAAAAGTCAAGGTGTCTGAATACTTTCCAAAGACACTGTATGTGTGTGTGTGTGTGTGTGTGTGTGTGTGTGTGTGTGTGTGTATATATATATATATTCACACACAGTGTACAAAACATTAGGAACACCTTCCTACTATTGAGTTGAACCCCCTTTTGCCCTCAGAACAGACTCAATTTGTCGGGGCATGGACTCTACAAGGTGTAGAAAGCGTTCCATAGGGATGCTGGCCCATGTTGACTCCAATGCTTCCCACAGTTGTCTCAAGTTGGCTGGATGTCCTTTGGGTGGTGGACCATTCTTGATACACACGGGAAACTGTTGAGCGTGAAAAACCCAGCAGCATTGCAGTTCCTGACACACAGACTGGTGCCCCTGGCACCTACCTCAATACCCCGTTCAAATGCACTTAAATATTTCTTTCTTCCCCAATTACCCTCTGAATAGCGCATATATACACGTCTCAGTTGTCTAAAGGCTTCCTTCTTTAACCTGTCTCCTCCCCTTCATATACACTGATTGAAGTGAATTCAATAAGGGATCATAGCTTTCACCTGGATTCACCTGGGCTGCCTATGTCATGGAAAGAGCATGTTTGATTTGTAATGTTCCTAATGTTTTGTACACTCAGTGTACAGTATATACAGTATTGGAATGTGAAAGTATTGGGACAGTGACAAATGTTTTGTTGGCTCTGTACTCCAGCACTTTGCACTTTAACCTCATTGTATCATTTCAAATCCAGACTGTCAGCTTTAATCTTCATATATATACAGTGGGGAGAACAAGTATTTGATACACTGCCGATTTTGCAGGTTTTCCTACTTACAAAGCATGTAGAGGTCTATAATTTTTATCATAGGTACACTTCAACTGTGAGTGACGGAATCTAAAACAAAAATCCAGAAAATCACATTGTATGATTTTTAAGTAATTAATTTGCATTTTATTGCATGACATAAGTATTTGATACATCAGAAAAGCAGAACTTAATATTTGGTACAGAAACCTTTGTTTGCAATTACAGAGATCATATGTTTCCTGTAGTTCTTGACCAGGTTTGCACACACTGCTGCAGGGATTTTGGCCCACTCCTACATCCAGATCCTTCAGGTTTCGGGGCTGTCGCTGGGCAATACGGACTTTCAGTGCCCTCCAAAGATTTTCTATTGGGTTCAGGTCTGGAGACTGGCTAGGCCACTCCAGGACCTTGAGATGCTTCTTACGGAGCCACTCCTTAGTTGCCCTGGCTGTGTGTTTCGGGTCGTTGTCATGCTGGAAGACCCAGCCACGACCCATCTTCAATGCTCTTAAGAGGGAAGGAGGCTGTTGGCCAAGATCTCGCAATACATGGCCCCATCCATCCTCCCCTCAATACGGTGCAGTCGTCCTGTCCCCTTTGCAGAAAAGCATCCCCAAAGAATGATGTTTCCACCTCCATGCTTCACGGTTGGGATGGTGTTCTTGGGGTTGTACTCATCCTTCTTCTTCCTCCAAACACGGCGAGTGGAGTTTAGACCAAAAAGCTCTATTTTTGTCTCATCAGACCAAATTACCTTCTCCCATTCCTCCTCTGGATCATCCAGATGGTCATTGGCAAACTTCAGATGGGCCTGGACATGCGCTGGCTTGAGCAGGGGGACCTTGCATGCACTGCAGGATTTTAATCCATGACGGCGTAGTGTGTTACTAATGGTTTTCTTTGATACTGTGGTCCCAGCTCTCTTCAGGTCATTGACCAGGTCCTGCCGTGTAGTTCTGGGCTGATCCCTGACCTTCCTCATGATCATTGATGCCCCACAAGGTGAGATCTTGCATGGTGCCCCAGACCGAGGGAGATTGACCGTCATCTTGAACTTCTTCATTTTCTAATAATTGCGCCAACAGTTGTTGCCTTCTCACCAAGCTGCTTGCCTATTGTCCTGTAGCCCATCCCATTCTTGTGCAGGTCTACAATTTTATCCCTGATGTCCTTACACAGCTCTCTGGTCTTGGCCATTGTGGAGAGGTTGGAGTCTGTTTGATTGAGTGTGTGGACAGGTGTCTTTTATACAGGTAACGAGTTCAAACAGATGCAGTTAATACAGGTAATGAGTGGAGAACAGGAGGGCTTCTTAAAGAAAAACTAACAGGTCTGTGAGAGCCGGAATTCTTACTGGTTGGTAGGTGATCAAATACTTATGTCATGCAATAAAATGCAAATTAATAATTTAAAAATCATACAATGTGATTTTCTGGATTTTTGTTTTAGATTCCGTCTCTCACAGTTGAAGTGTACCTATGATAAAAATTACAGACCTCTACATGCTTTGTAAGTAGGAAAACCTGCAAAATCGGCAGTGTATCAAACACTTGTTCTCCCCACTGTATATTGGGTGAACCGTTTAGAAATTACAGAACTTTTTGTACATAGTTTAGGGGAACAAAAGTATTGGGACAAATTTACTTATGACTATTAAAGGAGTAAAAAGTTAAGTACACTTCTACATGAATGTGGATGCTACCATGATTACAGATAATCCTGAATGAATCGTGCATAATGATGAGTGAGAAAGTTGCTAATCTCCACTGTTATTGTAATGGGTAGAGGTTAGCATGTCTTGGGGCGTATGATATTTGTGCATCTGTTTTTAGAAACATATTCTATTCTTATTTAAAATAAAAGTCACTCCAAAATGACTACTATTTACTATTAATTTCTATTGGGCACAAAATAATCTGAAACACAACCAAAAACAGCAAATGCATTCAACAAATTTGTAGTCACTAGCTTGATGTAGTCATTGCGTGCTAGGAATATGGGACCAAATACTTTATACTACTTTAATAAACATAAGTGAATTTGTCTCAATACTTTTGGTCCCCTAAAATGTGGAGATTTACAAAAAGTGCTTTAATTTCGGTTCACCCGATATCAGATTAACGCTGACACTCTGCACTTTATCATTTCAAATCCAAATTGCTGGAATACTGAGCCAAAACAACAAAACATGTGTCACTGTCCCAATACTTTTGGAGCTCACTGTATATATGCCCAGTAAGTAAACAAAAAAGGAAAAGTACATTTCATATTATATTATATGCATTCACCTATATTTAGCAAATATTTTGCAGTGCCAATATATAACACCGACAGAGTCTGGATTTATGACACAGCAGCTGTTGGGTCGTTCCACGAAATTGGTGCCTTTTGCGTCCATTTGAAATTTCAAGTAAAAATTATGCACCAATATTGAATTTTAAAAACCTGTTATATAAAACTAAGTGCACTTTAATATAGACCACATGGATAATTCAATAAATCAGATTTTTCAGATGAATAAAGGTTTCTACATTTGCTAAAGTGTTAAAATTCAGCATTTTGACATGTCCCTCCATTAACCCTGTATCACTTCTAGGAAAATTTCATGTGATATTAGGGATGCATTTACATCTGTCCCTCATTTTAAGGCCAAGCCTGTTATGCAAACAATTTACCCCTTTAAAATAATGGACCATTCCACCAAGTAAAATTATTCACAGCAGGTGACATCGTCTGAACAGCATGGTGGAAAATGAAGTAATTCTCTCTCTCTTTCTGGTCTATTTATAATTGTTTTCTCATCGTTGAGTGAGGTGGTCGAGCTCAACACGTCAACCCTATTCACTCAATTAATGTTAGGAAAACCTGAATTTGATTTAACTTTCATTATTTGTGGAACACATGTGATCGCATGCTCTTCACCACATGAGGAGTAATGCCGATCTTCATCTTCTCAACCACGTTATCGTCAACCCTGTTAGAGGCCCAACGGTAACTTTATGAGTTTGATGTTATACGTGAGCTTTCTCAATGAGAAAATGTGGGATTTATCTCAAACATGGTTTTAAATAATATTTAGGCAGTTACATACTGTAGGTGTCCATGACAAGGTTGACAGACAGTGACCACCTTTTACATGCACACCAATATCCCGTTGTTATTGTCACGCGTGGGTGCATACATCGACCAAGACTGGGATTATAGTTCGACATGATTTATTATACTATGTAATAATTATAGATATAATTTACTATGTATAATCACACACCAAATGACGAACTATACAACACAAAACAAACACGATAGACAACGTCACGTTCACCAAAACAAAACTGAAATGAACGGACGTAACACAAGCACACTTACTTTCACCGTGACTGCGACATATAACGACAACGACCCACAACCCAGTGTGAAAATCTACAAACCTATGTAGGATCCCTAATTAGAGACGATGCGCTACAGCTGCCTCTAATTAGGGATCCCACACAAACCACCACCAGAAAGAATAGACCTGTCAGACTCTGACCATGGTTACATAGAGAAGCCAAATAGGCTTCTCTATGGCCAGAGCCTGACAGTTATTCGGGACACTCAAGTATTTTGTTTTTGAGTTGACGCAAATAAACATCATATCCCGTTTACAATAACACAAAAAAGCTTGTATCCCGGTTATGAGAAACCTGGATAAGATACCTGGGATATGCTGATCTTAGACTGCTTACTATGGCATTTCAACACATCCCATTGACTATTGTTTTTCGTGGTCTGCGCATGCTCGGTTTTGCATATCATAGGTGTTGTGTGATGATGTTTTCATCTGAATGTCAAATCAAATCACTTAAAAAAGTAGGCTATACCTTCGCAGTTCGATGCACCATAATAATTCCATAATTTATTTTGCTGATACACTGTAACAGACCATATAGTCTACTGGTTTAGATTACTTTCACCCCTAATTTAGACAGGTTACTGTCATAACTTGTTGCCCCAGAAGACTAAATAAAGTAATGCTCACAAGAGTAATGTCTTACGTTGAATGAATTCGTACTCTAGTTAACATCAGTTTCATTTAGGGACCGGGGAGAAAAAACACAATAATTCCAATACAGTGGAATGATGGTTCCTGTGCAAAATGTCAAAATGTCATCAGTTTGACCGGTTTTAAGGAAATTAAAAGCTGAGAAAAAGATGAAACACTTCTCTGATAAGACTTCAGCATGTGGGTGCATATTTTATGTGGATGAAACACTGTCCGCTTGCATAACAGTGTCAAAGATAACAAGTTACACGCACATTCACACATTTTCAAGAGATGCTGAAAGAAAGAAATCATACTTCTCCACTCCTATTACCAAGACAAAATTAACATTTGTATAATTTTACTTCAAGAAGTGCATAATTCTGCAGGAGTTAATATTATATTAGGCTACATGTGAAAACTTATAGGCCTACAATCAGTGTCAAGATTTCAGTTACTATTCAATTTAACCCATATGAATTTAAATTAGGAATATTCTGTTTATTCATGGATACAGGGATTCTCGTGAGCGGGATATCAAAGGATGTAAACCGCTTATCCCCGAATAAGACCTTAAGAGCTACTATCCGGAATACTGTGTGCATGTAAACATGGTCAGTGTTGTACAAGTACAAATAACATGTTCTTAGTTCATAGGATTTCAATGCCTGGGATGGGAAAATGCTTGGCTTAAAAAAAAAGGCTAAACATCCTCCGTGCAATTGAATGTTGAAAGAAGAGATATTCTAAAGTTAATTTCTTAAAAGTTTGCATGTCCAAAAGGCACCCATTTTGTGGAACGACCCTGTTTTCGGACATCTTTACTAAGAACAGCTGTGGACCTTAAGTCGGTGCAGATGTTCAGCCTAAAAATACACCCCGCTCTTTTTTCCTCAAACACCCACATGCGTTGCATAAAATTGACTGGCAATGGCATTGGCACTGCTACGTGTGTAGCTAAGCGCGGCAAAGGGACTCTTTTTTTATATATATATAAAGAAGTAAATAAAAAGGGAACTTGGACGGTGTCCATGTGAACCTGCTCTGACAGAATAATGAGTGATCCAAACCTCCCACTGCTATATGGCTGGTTCCCACCAAGTGGATGAGAAAAAGCCGGTCCCTGTGCCATGCACTGGCAGATGCCTGTTAGGTCTCCAGTAAAGCATTAAGACATTAATCCTGTTGACGCGTCACCATGCAAGACTGGAGGCTGCATCCCCACCGAGCCAAGGCACATATTCAGGTCAGTAAATATAGCAGTGAGCCTGAACTGAGAACCACTAAACCTGGCTTTGGAAAAGAAAGCTAGAGAAAAAGCAGGCGAGAGAAATGAGAGAAACAGAGAGAGACTGACGTTTGATGCCCTTTCACTGAAACATCAAAAAGCCAGAGAGAATGTGCATGAGATGAAGAGAAATGGAAAGAGAAAGAGAGAGAAAGCATGGAAGACAGGGAAAAAGAGAGCTAAATAAGGTAGGTGTAGAGAAAGTGAGAGATGCATGGAGCTACTGATAGAGGTAAACGACAAAAACATATAGAGAAAGAGAGAACGATTCAGTGCAAGGTGTGATTTATGAGAAAGAAGGAAATCGTAAGGGCCAGGTTCCAATCTCAGGTTTGGTCAGTGGGGAGGCAGCCCAAGTTAAAATGCAAACCTCTCAGACCACGACACTGTCAACAGAGCACCAGCTGACCGTGACCACCAGGGTAGGGGCATTGCTATGGACATAAAGAGAATGTTTGAGGCCTGACCGATATCATCTGTCCTGATATTATTGCTCACTGAACTTGCGCAGCAATGTCAGCCAGAGAGGTTATGGGCCATGACCAAATTACCAATCTCACTCTACAGCAACAAAGCAAAACTATTCCAACACAAACAATGAGACAAACTGCCACAGTCTTTGTTCAATTATGTGTATCTTATCACGCCCAAAGCTTTGTGCAATGGTGTGACGAACTCTCTGGAATTGAGGGTTTGGAGCAGACTGTAGAGGGCAAAGTGTTTCTAAAATGTAGCCCTGACAGTCAGAAGATGACTTTGCTACTCTGTTTTTTGTCTGTCTAACTTTGACCTTTTTTTCCCCCACCTTCTTTAGGGATGAACAACTTGATGAGGGCGTGCCAATTACAAGAACTAATGAAAACATCATCCATCAGAAACGTTCAAACCAATCAATTTCCCTAACAGGCTAGCCTAACACATCAGGACAGAAGAGTGACATCTACATCTGTGAAGTGTCAGGGCTTAGGCAGTCTTAAGACCTGACTAGAAGTCCATTTGGATGAAGGACTGGAGGGGTAAACGCAGTATACATTGGGTCACGGTGGCAGTATTTCTGTTGGAAGTGTGTGTGTCCTTGCAGTGAAGAGTGGGTTGGGGTGGGGTGGTTGGTGGGCAGTACCTGGGATGGCGGTGGGCTCTGGTGCGGTCCTGAAGGAGAGGGTGCCGGGCTGGGACTTGCCCTGCTGGTTCTCGGCCACCACGTAGACTTCATACTCCGTGTTCCAGTCTAGACTGCTTAGCACCACGTACTCACTTCTGTGGGGCAGGCGGATCTCCGGCTTCCAGTCCAGAACGTGCTTCTAGGGAGGGTTCGCAAAAAGAGAGAAACTCAAAAGACATGACTATGGCACTCCGGCAAACTGCCCATCACTTTGTATATCTGTAAATGTTTCCATGCATTCGCACTTGTTATTTGGTCATCCATTAATCTTCCTACGTGAATCACTAACCATTTATCAATATAGGCATAAAATCTCATCAATCTTTACAAATCATGTGATCCATTTCTCTGTTTTTCACATATCCATAAGTCTATGTGCTTTTTGATAAACTGAAATAATTACAGTACGATAAACCAGGGGAGAGATTTGTAACCAATACATGCTGAATAGCATCTCTTGGGGGAAAACCAGGAAGCAAATCCGTATATACAGTGTTACACCTCCTTGCACCGTCATACTCACAGCCCTGTATCTGATCAGGTAGTGTTTGATGGGCGAGCCCCCATCGTCCTGCTTGATCCAGGTGACCTTGAGGGTGTTGCCCGTGGTCTGCAGCTTTCCCTCCAGTTTAGGGGGACTGGGCTCCCCTACACAGGACATAACAGGACACAGCGGTCAGTCAGTTACCATGGCGACGGCCTACATGCTCAGCTCAGTCTCCTGCCCAGGGCCCTTAACCTAGGTGGCATGGCTGAATGCAGCTGTCCTTCATTAACTCTCATTGTCGGAGAACCAGCCTACACCACTAAATCTGCCCTCGCTTCAGGAGTGGAATTATCATTCTTAACAAGCCCAAGACACTGTGGGATACTCACTTAATTTCAATCCCTTGCCTCTGTATATACTGCTTTAAATGTAGCACATCTGGAGAACAAACCTTTTATGGTGGCAGTGGCAGAGGACGTTCCAAGACGATAAAATTAAGTCTTGTCCCTCATAGACTCAAGGACAGTTTTATGACGGAGGGACAGTGAGGGCAGTGGGCGGTGGGGTGAGGGAGGGAGGGAGGGAGGGAGGGAGGGAGTGGGGAGATAATACTTCTCCTTTAGGAGCAGCTTGTTACATGGCTAACAGGCTAATTAGCTTCCTCGTCTTGATTGGACATGTTACTCTATAACATTTAATAACATTATCATGGTCCGTTGGGACGGGAGGGTCGGTGTGTTCCAGTGTGTGTACAGTATGTGTGTGTGTGTGTTTGCCTTTTAAGTGTGCGTGTGTCTAATGATGTTAGCGTTCAAATTTATAGCCATGACACCTCAGCCACAGAGGGTGTGGGGAGGAGACTCTAATCACCATAACTCATTAATCATGGGAACATTGGTTACACACAGTTAGCAGTGTGAATACGCTATTAAAATAACTAACAGAACACAGCATGTTACATACAGTTCCAGTATTCTACTACACACAGTCACTAACCGCCCCAAAAGGTGGTATCAGGTTTCAAATGGCTGCTGCAGCACATCTGCAATGCACACTGATTTGTTTGTTTTTGGCTGAGATCAAAGGATATTATTGTCCCGATTATATGTTTTTTCTGAAATGTTGAAGCCAGACACCCTGACCGTCAGTCACACTGGGTACAAGCTTTGAAGCTCACTGCCATGCTTAAGGGAGAATTGTTGCCCTTGATCACCCTGATGATATTTATCCACCAATGAACTCTGAGAGCGGGTCATTCCCATAGAGGGAAGTGAAAGAGCAGCAGACAACAGAAATGCTGCCAGGCATTCTCAACGAAACCCATGGAAGTGCAGCAGGGAATATTAATGTTGGACTTCCAACTATACTCCAGTCTGGAAGTCTGTTTGGATCACCTCCTTTGACTTCAGCCAAAATTAGTGAGACAGACGGATGAAAGACAGACGGATGAAACCTGCTCCACTTTTGCCCACGCTATCCAGTGGATCTTGGCCTAAAGCTCCCTGACTTCAGCTTGATTGAATCTTGTGATTTGATCATATTTTCCAGTGTCTGCTCCTATCTTCTACCTTAGCCCTGCTAAGGTGAGTACCGTTTTTCATTTTCACAAACTTCAATCATTCATAAAATGTCAAAAATAACATGTCTGCTGTTTAACTGTTGTTGATTTTTGTTTTTACAGTTGTATTCTAAATTTAAATTGACGTTGCATCATTAATTAACGTTGCGTTAATTAATGACACTTCAAACATTAATTTCAGTGGTGATTACACAATTAGTAAATCAGGTACTTGATCTTGATCTCAGGTGATTATCTGATTAGATTCTCCTCCAAAATGCATTGGACTCAAAAGTATTGGAGTAAGTATGATTTGATGCTGGAATTTAAATAAACAGAGTTAGTGATAAGAAAAACCAGTCAAAATGGTGGCATGTACAGAGAGTTACAGTATATTCATAGAGTTTATCCAGTCATGAGTATCATTCCCAGATAGGTGAGGAATTTCCAAATGCTAAAAAGAAAGAAGAGCCATTAGGGTTATATGTGAATGAGAGATATTAACAAAAACATGCTCTACCATGCAAACACCACTTTTATTCAATATGTAGTGATTCAGGTATATTTTGATACATCAATTTGTGACAGTCCCATGATCGTTCCCATTTTCATCTGATGCAACAATAACTCAACTTTCTATTGTCTCCCCAAATGTTTTCTTATCTAGTTTAACCTGATGTAAATATTGTACAAATACTTTTACTCTAAGTTTGTCTGCACAGTAGTGTATGTATACTTCATATCAATTTCTGAACTTTACATCAGACTAATGTTTGATGTGTCAGATCCTTTACTCTAACTGACAGGAACTGACATGGACATCAAGGAAATAAAACTTGAGCTACCTTCCTGTACTGAATCACCCTAATTCTTGTTCATTTTTTCAGCTCTTTAAAAAAACATCCTTGCATGTGTGAACCAATGAGCTTATTGGTTTGCTGTGCCCAAATGCAATGGAAAGTTTATTGTCACACCAGATGGGTTAAAGGACTCATGAATTGTAAACGGGACTATCATTTTTCAGTCAGTATCAATACATGTGAATAACACAGAGGCACTCTGGAAGACAAACATAGACAGACATACATACAGACAGACAGACAGACAGACAGGACAGACATGTAGACAGGCCAGACCTTTCTGTCTGGTGAGACAGTAAAGAAAACAAAGGAGTTTGAGAAAAGAGTTTGTGAACATGCATGCATGCATGCAGTAATGTGGGGTGAATACCACTGTTAGTCGGTTCAGAAAGGCATTCTGGGAGACAGTCTGAAAAGGAGTTAACTCCAAGCATGTTTCAATGAGCGTGCGATGCAGTTGCTAAAGGTGATGATTTCAACACTGCTATTGTGATTGAGATGATGTGATTTGGCAAAAAAAAACATTTTAAAAGATATGTTCTGTTTGCATATGATAGCCATGGGAGGTGGCAATGGCGTCAAAAAAAAAAAAAAAAACACTATACTAAATATATCTGGTTAGAGGTCAACCCTTTCCAACTACATTATGTAATGCTCACTGATAGCTATAGCTATATAACATATCTAATATATTATGTGACTTAGCTATAGCTTGTAAGAAGGCAATGAGGGAAATATACTCTGCACTTCTCAGAAAAAAAAAAGTTAATTATACCCTCTGTTAGTGGGATACAGAGTAAGCACACAAATCTACATACATTTGTGTTAATATGGTTGGAGATGATATGAGGTCGATAGAATGCAGATTGGCCAAATGTCAAAATCTGTTCAATGGCTGATCTATTGTCCTATCAAAGTAGAGTATCTAAGCTTGAAATCATGTCTACTTTTCTACTGCTTCTTATTGATATAATATGAATAGGACCAAACAGAACCAAAAAATTACCTTCTGTTCACCAGCGAAGACGACATCATCAGCACCATGCAAGAGCCACATGACAAAGTCATATGATACGCACGCACATGATTGGTTGAAAGAAAAGTGGAGGGGGTGGGGGTGGGGGGGGCACATGGAAAATACAAGACATTTTAAAAATGATGTAAACATGGGTAAGGAACAAAACAATTAGAACGTTTAAAGACAAAATGATACAAAACAGAAACACAAAAAATAAATACGTAAGTTCAGAACAGAAGGTCTTTACACATCAAATAGACAAAGAAAACATGTACAGCAATTAGATCCATGAAGCATTTTAGGACATCAAGTACAGTTCTTTAGTGTATTCAATAGATATGTCATGACCAGAAATAAGTTAGCTCATATAAGCTAGGATTTATCACTAATGTTTTTGCGGGAACTGGATAACAATTCCATGAAATGCTATCTGTCTAAAATTGCCTCATGCATCTTTCTTTGAAACAGTATTTCCTCTGGACTGGAATTAATGAGTGTTTGATACTATTTCTACACACAAAAAAATTGCGGCTTTGTATAAGACTGTCGCATATACTTTAGCTCTTGACCTTAAAGGGCCTTCATAGAGCACTGTTGTCTGTATACGTTAAACATTTTGGCTCCAACCAAGACAGTTGTGTAAAAGAAAAACAGAGGAAACTCTGCAGTATTGACAATACTGATTGACAAAGCACATTGTAAAATGTTACATGCGCAATGAAATATGGTATACCGGTATGACAACTACTGTATGACCACATGAAGCATGGGGGGAGGTGGGGGGGGGGAGGCGGGTTTGGAGGGTTATTTTGGGACACATTTTGGCCTTTAGTCACACATTGTACAACTGTATCTCTGAAGCCATATTGTCAAAATATATGGCCTCGATGTATGAGCACGCAGTGTAAATCCATACCATAGTATAAAGTCCCATACTTTAAGAAATTATGCTCAAAATGTTTACAGAGGAAAGAAACATGAATTACAGCAACACAGAGTGGACTCTGAACATACTTACTCCAATTACCTGGTGTCAAATACATAGAACGTATGCACACATGTTTACACACCTGAAGCCTTGAGGGCAAATTCCTCATGTCATATTTCACATTTAGCCAGCTAGAATACTAATCACACATGAAGGCAATCAGTATTGATAAATGACTAAATCTTTTAATATGAATTACATAGACCTTATATGCACTACAACTTAATATTCTACAGGTGAGTCAAAATCTAATTAGTAACTAATAGAGCAGTTATATTAGAGCTGTTATATGGTTTATATTGGTTAGCCTAGGAATATAATTGGCACATGACCTAAAAAAAATTGTTCCTCAGGTTTCCTTATATTTTCTACAGTAGACAGATACCAGCAATTTGACAGACACATAGCACAGACACGCGCACACACAATGAACACAAACATACTGTACATGAGACGTTGACCCATAGCAGCTTCCTAACGTTCAGCCAATCAAATCAGCCATGCTTATCCTAACAATACTTTAGGGACACCTGACTTACCCTTCCCAAAAATGTATGTAGCCAAATTCTTAATAGCATTAAACATATGACAAGGTTACAAAAGTGGGAACTTCTAAATCCTAATTAAAACTATCTATCCTACAAACAAACCACAACTTTCCTAGTCAATTTAAAAAAGAATCGCATCAGTAAGTGTCATCAACAACCATGAGACACAATTCTATAAGGTAACAATAGCTTTGTCTTAGAAAAGGAAGTTGCTAATCCCTGCCTCTCATTCTTTATCACAGGATCCTGTTTATTTTTTCCCTTGTTCCCTTTCCATCCTTCTCTTTTAATGAGTCACATGAGTTATGTTTGGATGGATTAACATCCCCACTGTCTTTTTTTCTACGTGGTCTTCATGTTGTTTACTGTATTATCACTATAGCCATCCTTCAGAGTACAGAATAATCTTTGTCTCGCCTCGCTGTCTGTCAAACCAGGCTCCCTTATTCTCGGCAGGTATATGTAATGCACGACGTAATGGAAACACCCGGAATGTTACCTGACGTCACTGTCAATACCATAGCCACCAGGGGAAAGAGAGAAAGGGAGGGAGCTGCCTACATCTTAGAAGAGTGTTCAAACACAGCACCTGGCTTAGCAGTGGAGCCACAGAGACGCAGACAGTTCGAGAGACAGAGAATGCCATGTACAGAATGAGGTGACTAGCTATACATCTAAAGGGCAGAGAAGCTCTAGGTGCGCTAGCGCTAATGGTGGCGATGTTAGTTAATGGCAGGATGGTAACTTCCTTCTTTAGACTAATCGGATAACATGCAGCAGTGTTCGTTAATGTTACGGCGATCAATCCCATAATCAGACGTGCAATGTCCCCTAATAAGACGTGCAATCCCCTAACCAGACATGCAATGTCTGTAAAACCCAATCGGAAGTTTCCACTTTTTCGCTCTAAATCAAACGCACTGCAAACTGTGGGGGTGTGAAAAAGCACAGGGGTGTGAATATTGCTGATTAATACATGCGTTCATTGGAAGGAAATTACAGGCCAATACTAGAGGCTGTAGAGGGGCAACCTGTTTCTCGCAGGCTGAGGTTAGTCAGTGGAACTCTACTAGGGCTGTGGCGGTCACGAAATTTCATCAGCCGGGGATTGTCAAACATATAACTGTCGGTCTCACAGTAATTTACCGTTATCACATTTAGTATCTCCTGGCTTCCACACATAGCCTACAAGCCACTGATGCAGACCTTTGGAACATCTACATTTTAAAAAGTCAAAATCCATGTAATATAGCCTACACCTTAACTATAAATCCATTATTTAATTTAGGCAGGTCTAAAGAAACATGATATGAAGAAAATTGTCTATTTCAGAAGAACAGAATAGCATACTCTGAGTTGTCCATATGTTAGGGCCTGATCTGGCTATGCCATATGGCTGTGTGCTACACTAGTTCAGTTAGCAGACAAGATTTTCTTAGAATTCTGTGGCAATATGTAATATTATTTTATAGTATGAAGAATACAATTGAAAAAAGCTGAATAAAATATAAATTATATTTTCTCCAAACGATTTGAGGGAGTGCGCACATGCAGCTATTCTGTGTTGAGAGGTTAACAAAGAAATAGATACTCATATATGCTTCATTTAGAGTTATTTATGTAACTTTAGTTCTACAAACGTTGGCTATATGTTTTGATTTTTAATACATTGTAAGACTGCATGATGCGACTCTAATGATGATTTTAAGTGGCTTGAATGGCAGGAGCTCTGCTTTGTTTTTTGCGCAGGCTGTACACACTTTATCAGTCTCTCATTCACAATTTGACAAGCACTTGATAATGCCTCGAATTTAACGGCGGCATCCCCTGTGTGTGGCCGTAATGCACCCTAAAAAATCCATGTCTTTTGTGGCCAGTGGCCGTTATGCCTTTGGCCTTATCCATTTCCGAGGTGCATATTGAAGATATTGGAAGAACTATCCACATTTACTTTTCGTCAGACAACAAGATGAGTAGGCCTAACGAACAGCAAAAGCACTAGCCTATGTCAATCTACTATCCCCCATAGTACAAAAGTTGACCCCAGTTGTGGGATGCGATAGATCCCAAACTAGCATCAAACCACTTTTTTACGCAATGTGGCTGACGCAACAGATCAGAACGCTTAAAATGTTAATACATTATTAGGCTATTTCTTCACATTATAAGCGCAGCAATGCGCACACGGCAGTAGGCTATAAGTGCAAATGTTTCATTAGCGGGAAAACACCATTATCAAAAGTGACCGCAAGTGTGAATACGCATGTAATCCTTTTATTAAAAAGGATTACCCCACGCACTGCTTATGTATGCCAGTTAGGCTCTACGCCCCTTGTAAAAGTGATTAACGTGCTATTAAAGTTATCTGGCCACTTTAGTTGTGATTCAAACCTTATCAAAACATATAGGCCTATGGGCTAGGCTACATGATGTGTGTGACTATGATTCGAAAGAGTCACAAAAAAAGTATTTGTTTCTTACCTTAAGTTGGGTATCATTCACAAGTGATAATATAGAATTCACAAGTGATTTGCTAATATTGTCACCCATCAGACTATTCTTGATGTAATCTTGTCTTTACATGTACTAAATAATATATGTGTGAAATTTGTTTTGATTTAGAAAGGACCATTATCATGCACCTGTCTGGAAACAGGGGCAGGGGAAAAGATACATTTCCCGTTGTTCATTTTCATGCCAGTCAGGTAGGCTATACTCCTGTTGTAAAGATCAGCAATGTGCTTTATATATACAGTTGAAGTCGGAAGTTTACATACACTTTGAAGTGGCTGGGCAAAAGGAAACTCATTTTTCAACCACTCCACATATTTCATGTTAACGAACTATAGTTTTGGCAAGTTGGTTAGGACATCTAGTAATTCTTCCAACAATTGTAAGTAATTATTCCAACAATTGTTTACAGACAGATTATTTCACTATATCACAATTCCAGTGGGTCAGAAGTTTACATATACTAAGTTGACTGTGCCTTTTCTGAAAATTCCAGAAAATTATGTCATGGCTTTAGAAGCTTCTGAAAGGCTAATTGACATAATTTGAGTCAATTGGAGGTGTACCTGTGAATGTATTTCAAGGCCTACCTTCAAACTCAGTGCCTCTTTGCTCGACATCATCGGAAAATCAAAAGAAATCAGCCAAGACCTCCGAAAAAAAAAATGTAGACCTCCACAAGTCTGGTTCATCCTTGGGAGCAATTTCCAAACGCCTGAAGGTATTACGTTCATCTGTACAAACAATAGTCTGCAAGTATAAACACCATGGGACCACGCAGACGTCATACCGCTCAGGAAGGAGATGCGTTCTGTCTCCTAGAGATTAACATACTTTGGTGCGAAAGGTGCAAATCAATCCCAGAACAACAGCAAAGGACCTTGTGAAGATGCTGGAGGAAACGGGTACAAAAGTACCTATATCCACAGTAAAACAAGTCCTATATCGTCATAACCTGAAAGGCCGCTCAGCAAGAAAGAAGCCACTGCTCCAAAACTGCCATAAAAAAGCCAGGCTACAGTTTGCAACTGCACATGGGGACAAAGATCGTACTTTTTGGAGAAATGTCCTCTGGTCTGATGAAACAAAAATAGAACTGTTTGGCCATAATGACCATTGTTATGTTTGGAGGAAAAAAGGGGAGGCTTGCAAGCCGAAGAACACCATCCCAACCGTGAAGCACGGGGGTGGCAGCATCATGTTGTGGGGGTGCTTTGCTGCAGGAGGGACTGGTGCACTTCACAAAATAAATGGCATCATGACGAAGGAAAATTATGTGGATATATTGAAGCAACATCTCAAGACATCAGTCAGGAATGAAATTTCCCCCCCGGGGGATCAATAAAGTACCTATCTATCTATCTATCTATCTAGGAAGTTAAAGCTTGGTCGCAAATGGATCTTCCAAATGGACAATGACTCAAAGCATACTTCCAAAGTTGTGGCAAAATGACTTAAGGACAACAAAGTCAAGGTATTGGAGTGGCCATCACAATGCCCTGACCTCAATCCTATAGAAAATGTGTGGGCAGAACTGAAAAAGCGTGTGCGAGCAAGGAGTCCTACAAACCTGACTCAGTTACACCAGTTCTGTCAGGAGGAATGGGCCAAAATTCACCAAACTTATTGTGGGAAGCGTGTGGAAGGCTACCTGAAACGTTTGATCCAAGTTAAACAACTTAAAGGCAATGATACCAAATACTAATTGAGTGTATGTACATTTCTGACCCACTGGGAATGTGATGTAATAATTCTAACTACTATTATTCTGACATTTCACATTCTTACAATAAAGTGGTGATACTAACTGACCTAAGACAGGGAATTTTTACTAGGATTAAATGTCAGGAATTGTGAAAAACTGAGTTTAAATGTATTTGGCTAAGGTGTATGTAAACTTCCGACTTCAACTGTATATAGCCTATAGAAAGCTGATGGGATCCTCCTCTTTTTGATAGAGGCCATCACTCTGTTTTCTCGCGCAATTACATAGCCTATAGAAATGTTGTGCAACATGAGCTCATGGGATCTCATGAAGTGATTGATTAGATTTTTGATTACATTTGCATTGATGTTAGAGTGATTAGAGGGACAATATAGTGCTGAGTACCAGGCAGTTAGCAAGTTTGGTAGGCTACTACTGACCATCATCAGCATCTGAGTTTGGAGAAGCTTAATTACCATGAATAAACGGTCACATGGAATTTGACTGCCTTCATGCACGTGACTGCCGGTGTGGCGGCAATACGGTCACCGCAACAGCCCTAAACTCTACTAAGGCTTGAGGCAGTGAGCAGTCAGTGACTGTCTCTCTGTATCACATCCCTTTAACTAATAACGTTACATTAGTAGCTCCTTGTCACTACATCGGTTCTCTCTAAAGAGTGATGACATAGGACTAAGCAGTGGTGAGACCAAGCAGACATAGAGAGGGAGATTGTGGGGTAGACAGAAGCACACCACACACTGCCGGCATACTCACTAAGGGCTGCACTTGTTGAAGGAATGAAGGTTGGTGTCACTGACGAAACTGCAAGATGGTGAAAACATGGTGAGAGGTGCCCGTGATTCCCCAGAGAGGGCAGCGCCAGTCGTTAGTGTTACAGACGACTGGACGTTCTGATGGCAGAGCACCGCCTCGGTACACATCAGTCATCCACTGGCACCAACACACCACAGAGTGTCATTTCGGCTTTCACATAAGGCTCATGCTGAGCAGCATGAAACACCTCATGAACAAGAGCACTTTAAAATCAGGATGTACAGTACAATATCACATTCATCCTAAGAATGTGTCATATCACAGGTCTGCTCATACCATCATCTGAGATGCTTCTACCATGGAATGTAGAGCAGTGTATTTTACTGTGTTTTATCAGTAAAATCAGCTGGAATCTACATTGTACAGCAATAAACTAAAGTTTCACACATACAATCATAGTCAGTATTTATATATACTGTATATATATATATTTTTTTTTTGTATCTTCATTAGGAACACCAGCAGGTAGCACAGGTACTACCCTGTAAATTCTAAATACATACTTGACTTCCCCACATTCAATTCCACCCAGAGCAAAAAAGTATTGGTAGGGATTAGGACATTTTGGCTAGCTAAATAAGAACCAATTTAATGGCCTCCCAAGTAGCGCAGAGGGCTAAGGCACTGCATCAAAGTGCTGAGGCGCCACAGCCGGCAGTGACCGGGAGCAACAACCCAGAGCCGTCTGAGTTAGGGGACTTCGGCTGTCAGTCTTCCGGGTTTAGAAGCAGCATGTCTTGATCTTCGCCTTTCCCGAGCCCATTGGGGAGACAAGGTCATAACTACCAATTGAATATACCGAAAATGGTGTAAGATAACAAAAATGTCTGTGCAATTGCAGAAAAGCCAAGAGGCAGCCAAGGTATTTGTAGTCAAGTTTCAGTTTCCGAAGCACCCTAGCCAAGGCACCTAAATCATGTTAAAAGTGTTTCTGAAAACCAATTAGCTGAAAAATGCCAAGAGAGGCTTAGAAATCCCTTAGAAAGGCATACTCACTGTCCAATTACATCAGGTCACCAGCTGGACTGCTGCTGGTTAAGCTATCAGGGATCTCCTTTTGCCCAGCCTCTGAGTATGTAGGGAACATTTTTTGAGGTAGCTGCTGTTGTAGATGTAATTTGAGGTGTGGTTGCTAATGTTAGAACAGTCTGTGATTCAGGAGTTCATAGTTCACCTCAGCCTTAACCACCATGGCTGGCTCACCGGTGACTCCACCTACAGAGTTAAAGAGCCCCTCATCCATGCCATCTTCAATATTGTCCTTAGGGCTATTGCCATGGGTCACAGGGTCTCTGTTGCCTTGGCTGAAGTGAGGCTCAGTGTGGTCACGTCAACAAGGAGGGGCCCTGCTTCAGGAACAGCTGTGTTACCTTGGACACCCGTGCTGCCCACTTGTCTTCTGATGAAGACACTGTGTAGAATTGTGTTATGTCATTTAGCAGATGCACTAATCCAGAACCCACAACCCTGGTGTTGCAAGCGCCATGCTCTCCCAACTGAGCCACACGGGACCCTAGAACAATGGCATGACACAGAAATGTACATGTAAGCACTAACTATGGCATATCTTGTAGTCCCTACTATGACATACACACCTGCACACACAACCTAATTAAAGGAGATTAGTTAACTTGCATAACCAGAACACATCTACTTAGCTCTATACTTTTTGAAATAATTCCTTAATTATATGTAATTTAATATCAACAGCTTTGGACTAGATTTACAAATTGTGCCTTCCACTGGAAATAGTGCAGTAACTGCATACAGCAACTGAGAAGACTGACGTCTATGACAACCCTGGGCTCCTGGTTATTCATGCAGGCCCTGATGAATGTTAAGTGAGTGTTTCGAGTGTTCGGACCATTATCCCGCCAATCACCTCTCCCATCCAGGCGGGTTAACCTCCACAACAAAAAACAGACGATGCGATCCATCTTCTCCAAGAGAATCAGTATCATTTAGAGATATGGTCTTTGTTGCGCTTCTCTGCCTTCTGTATCAGGGTCTTATGAGGGGAAAAAAAAATGTGGCTTCTTAGTAATGGTGCACCACACTGTCATGGCTGAACAGAGATGCTATAAAACCCAGAGGAAAAGCAGATTGTCTGGTGAATTAGGGATGCCTTAATAACGGTAGCAAACTATCAGACCCAACCGAGACTGAATCCTGTCTGTTGTCCATTTCTCAGGCTACATTAACCATCAGTCGTCATTGAGAAACTAATGGCATAACTGCATATTTATATTTCCCTTTGGGCGCTAATGCGGCTCAGTTCTTTGTCTGTAAATGCTACTGTGTGGGCAATGACACTGTCCAACATGTGGTTATTGCTCCCTATGGTCATACTAATTACTGAGCATCTGCAATTACAGGCTGAGGGCTGAGTGACTATTTGCAGTCAATCAGGGGTCAATCAGTTCACTGTACAAAGGGAAAGGGAACAAGTCACAGGGGAGAAGCAAGTGGCTAAAAATGAGCTATGGAACTATGGGATTGCTACGGTACATGGTCACTCACTTATTATAAACTGAAAAGTCTGTGTTTAGAAACTACAACACGACTAAAACAAACCTGAGTCCACATTAGAGTAATGAAATGGTATGCCGCCTGGAAAGGTTTATGAGACAAGAGATATTGCTTAATATCTTAAATGCAAATACTCTACCAAAATGCTCCAATCAAAGGCAATGGTCAAGTATAATTCTTAATTCAATGATATAACAAAACAGACCAAATGTAATTGTTGAAAATGAATGTATCTACACCAGTGTTTCCCAACACCAGCCCTCGAGTATCTCCAACAGCAAACATTTTTGTTGTAGCCCAGGACAAAAACACCTGATTCAACTCATCGAGGGACTGACTAGGGCTAAAATTTAAATGTGTACTGTTGGGGGTACTCGAGGACTGGAGTTGGGAAACATTGATCTACACTACTACGAATAGCTAACTCAGTATTTTTTTACAAAGATTTCAGAAATACATTTTTTAAAGAAATGGATGACATTAAAACAAAAGTCAGAGAAAAGAAAGGAGACGAGAACTTACTTGTGAAAGTATAGCCTGAGAAGTCCAATTGAACAAAAACAGATGGGTAAACATGAAAAACAATATCAGAAGAAACAGAAACAATGAGAACAGAAATGTACAGAACGGTAGAAGTTGACTGTCCTGTCACTTCAGAATTTACTATGAACCATGACCGACAGTGATAATGGGATAGTTCACTTTTGTAGTGTATATACTGTATATTACCAGTAAAAAAAAAGTTTGCCTTGCAAATATTAAACATTTAGAGAGGTCATGAGCCATAAAATAAAAAATACCTAATCAATGTACCTTGTTATCAATTAAGCATGTTAAAGGGCAACTCCGCCACTTTTCGACCTCATATTAATCATCTCCAGCACCAAACCAGTGTCTACATATGTGAAAAGGGATCATCAACTAGATTCAGTGTTGGGCCGATTTCTTCTTGAGCGGATGGTCGGGGGCCGGAACATAATTACAAATAATTTGTAGACTGCAAATTGACCGTATAATATTTGACTAAAAGATAATAACTTCAAACCTTGCTTACATTTGTATATGATCACATGTCTGTGTATTATGCGGGCCGCCAGTTGGGGAACCCTGCTCTTGTGACATCACAGGGCAGGATTAAAAGTAAGAAAAACGGTTTCTAGCCAGAGGGAGGGTATTTTCTTGATTCCCACGTCTCATAGTGTTTGAAAATCACGTTTTTAAAATGTTTTTTGATGACACCATCAGGCTGTTTTCACATATTTAAACACTGGTTTGGTTCTGGAGATAATGAGTATGAGGTTGATTAGTAGTCGAGTTGCCCTTTAAGGATTCTGGACAGACTTAAAATAAAGTCACAGCACTTTAAAGGTAGGAAAACATTCAGAGCATTATGAAATCACTGTTTATCTGATAACGGTACTCAATGCTCAAAATTACAAAGAAGTAACAGGACAAGGCATCCCTCTTGACTTCAGACTGAAAAAAAGGGTCAATGGCAGCTAAGGGTGGTTGCTACAGAAGCAGGGGGTTTAAAGCTCAATTGGAAGCGTGGCAAGAAGCAGAACCGAATCAGACTGATTCATGCCTTAAACACAATGTGTTGAATCAGAACTGAATAAACCTTTATAACTATAACTAACAGCAACATCACACAGCATGACTTACAAACTAGGGAGGGAAAAGATAACAGATAAGGGATGCTATTCCATTCCAACTCTCTAATTCTTTCAGCACCTGTGTTTTGAGATAGCTACCACAGTGTGGGAATCTTGCCAGATTAATATTATTTCATTACGCAGCTCTTGCAAGTTCCATCCAACTACTTAATTTGTGTAAAATAGCCATAATAAAACAGCCAAAAAGAGGAGCAATTATAAGCTAATCAGGAAGTACATTTATCTTTAACTATGCCCGTGCTACTCTACACGTATAACAATATTTTCACTGCCTGACTTTTGGATTTTTCCCTAGGGAGAATGTGCAGAAACAACCTCTTATTACTCGTGACCGCACACCGAGAGTCAGAATATCAAACCTTCAGTGTTGACTTCATCTGAATATACCGTTATTCTATAGGAAGGGTTTTAATATTCCATTATACTGGCAAATGCACAATGTATGGTTTTACTCCAAATTCACTATGCTTTAGAAGTTTTTAAGAATTTCCCGGAGTGATGCTTCAGTGATGGTTGTGTAGTGAGTGATGCTTCAGTGATGGTTGTGTAGTGAGTGATGCTTCAAAGCGATGTTCACACAGAACTCCCTTCAATCAATTATTAGGTAGTAGCATTCATTGATCCATCAAATATCTGTCGAGAGAAAATCTCAAGATGACAAAGGATTGTGCTCTGACAACGTTTACAGTTGTCCTCATGAAGAACCAACACGTTTTGTGGAGGTTTGAGTTGTGTCGACAGGACGCAGACACAGAGACGAGACGTTTTCTGCAGGTAGCAGATTCTGCTCTGAGGGGTGTAGGGGAAGGGAAGGGGTCAAAACAGGGTCTGTCTAGCAGAAGCACAAAATACTCCAGCGCAGCGTAAAACACTGTGTGTGATGTGTGTGTGTGTGTCACACACACACACACACACACACACACACACACACACACACACACACACACACACACACACACACCACGGTCACAAGGAGCAGTGAAAGGGAGGGGGGAGGACAGAAACGTGGATGGCACCCCCCTTTCATCCCCCATTATCTGAAGCACTGGGTCCCTAGCCCTCCGTCCCCAACCCTTCTATGCAAACAGACAAACAGGCTGGGGTCAGTTGGTAATGCATCCCGGAGCGGAGTGGCTGGTCCATCAGAGATCGGAAGGGGGATGCATTGTGCTTTTGGCGCAGGGGGCTTGGGGGGGGATTGGTGGTTGTTGCTGAAAAGCATTACGGTCAGGTGAGTGCTATCTCTCTGCAGGAGGGAACAGGGAAGGTGGGAGGCAGCGGGAGGGAACAGGGAAGGAGAGAAGCACTTACGGACTGGCTCTGTCTTGAAGTTCAGGGGAGGGCTGCTCTCGCCCTCGCCCTTGCCGTTGATGGCGGATATCTTGACCTCGTAGAAGGTCTCGGGCTTCAGGCCAACGATGGTGATCAGGCCTGTCGGAGGAAAAAGGGGATTTTAGAAAGCTCCGTTAATGCTACTCGTCACGGCCCCAGTCACCCGGCTGGCTGATGAATCCCATGTCTTGGATGGCTCTGGGGTGAGTGATGCGATGGTAGGGCCTGTGCTAAAAGGAGCAGAGGACAGGACAGAGTTCTGGCTGTTATTGGAATCTCCTCTCTTTCAAGGAACAAGTCAGTATGGTGTGTGGGGAGGTGTATTGCTATATGTTAAGGGTGGTTGTGTATGTTTCTTTGTGTGTACGTGTATTTTCTAGTCCATGAGTAGGTATCTGCTTGCATTCGTCAGCAGGCCTTTCACTGTGTGTGTCAGCAGAATTGCAGTAACTTGTGTGTGAACCAAGTTGTTTTTAAGTTTGTGTGATTCTTTGCTAGAAGGGATTCCTGTGTGTGTGTGTGTGTGTGTGTATATGTGTGTGTATATGTGTGTGTCAGGCTGGGCTCAAGGCTGACAGAACAGCATGTCAACAATCTGCTGACATATCCCATGTGAGCGTAAGACAGGCAGCCAGATGGACAGATAGACACAGTGCCACATGTACTCGACAGGAAGGAGATATCTGATGGCCTGTCAGCCCCTGACAGATTTGTTATTTAGTGTGTCGTTGTGTTTGTCATCGTTTTGGCTGAATCACTGTACTGACAATCAAATTCTAACATCCATCCCAATATCCTACGTAGGTTTTGATATTTTATTTACATGTTATTTATCCCATTGAGATGGTTTTGTCTATTCCAAGAAAACACTGGCCAAGACTTGATATGAAAGGTATTAATAATGCTCTGACACTAGGCTATGTTTCTACAAACGGGCCTTATTCAAAACTGAAGGCTGACTTTCACATTTCCACCATCTGGCATGCTTTGATAAACTACTCTACTCTGAGTCCTACTGGCAATGTCATCTTGTGGTGGGCTGCTCAGTGTGTCTGTCTATCTGTACGCGTGTGACCCACCATCCACTGCGTCGTACTCCCTGCCGGTCCAGTCTTCACCCTGCATGCGCCACTCGGCCCGGTACTTGAGGATGGCAACGCCGCCGCTGGCATCGGGCTCCTCAAACTCCACAATGACGGTGCTGGAGAAGGGCTCCACTCGCTTGATGGAGGGTGCCGACGGCACCTCTACACAACACCACGGAAACATACAGGTTAAAATCTGGCCCTCGAGACCCCCAGGATGTGTAGCCAATCAGACTCAAGGATTTCAAGGCTTCAACCAATTATATGAAGAGAAATGTGCCGGAATCATCCAATCAAAAGGCCATATATGAAGAGATCAGCCAATCATGGTTTTAAGGTTTTGGAAGTCACATGACACTACAGGTGACGGGGGCTACATGTGAAACTACAAGGGAATAATCCAAATGACATCTTCCAAATTCTATTGGCAAGAACATATTGGGGTGATATTCTGAAACGCACAGTTTACTGGCACTGGACACAGGGCAACAATTGTAACAGCCAAATCTGGCAAATCTTTTTACAACTAGCTTAAAAAAATGTAAGAATGGTTCTCCCATTGGTGCACTCACAAGCGCTGTGTTGCGGCAGGTAGCCTAGTGGTTAGAGTGTTGGGCCCGTAACTGAAAGGTTGCCAGATCAAATCCCTGAGCTGACCAGGTAAAAATCTGTTGTTCTGCCCCTGAACAAGGCAGTTAACCCACTGTTCATAGGCCGTCATTGTAAATAAGAATTTGTTCTTAACTGACTTGCCTAGTAAAATAATGGTAAAAAAAATGTGGGGGCAGATGGCTAAAATAATGCTTGGCCAACTACCCTTGACGTCTGCACTGTTTTATAGAACACCAAAATAGCAGCCTAAAATTTGTACTTAACGCCAAAATGTCTTTGTAAACGCCCTGGAAATTATACCCATTATGTTTTTATCACAATGGCACTTCACCTTAACAACTGCAAAGTAACTGATCTTGAAGCTAAAAACATGTTGACCTCCAGATGGTATGTTTGTGGTTTCTGAAGTAAAATCGAGACCAAACTTCACGATGGGCCTCCGCTAAACTGTTCCAGAAATAATTGGTTGAGACTGCTTGAGGTGTGGTAAATACACTATATACTATATGCATGGGATTTATCTTCCATTTCAATTAAAATACAAATGTTCTATTGCCATCTTTGTTCAACTATTCAGTTTGATAATGAATTCGAAATCAATTAATAATGAATACATATGAATTATCTGAATAAGGGAAATCACTGTGTACAGTATCACAGAGTAAGCCCTGTTGACTGACCTGCTTGGATCAGGAGGAACTCCTTGGACTCTGTTCCGATCATGTTGGTGGCTGTGCAGTTGTAGCTTCCAAAGTCATTCTGGGAATCTGGGGTGACCTGGAAGAAGAAAAAAAAAAAAAACACTTCTGCATCAACAACATGTTCTTCCTTCAATGATCTGATTTACCCCAGATGGTCTTGTTGATTACTGAGGATCTCATCGCCATGGTGCTAGCAGTGCTCTTTGTTCCTCCCCGCTGGCACATAATTATCGAGTATCAGGGGCGGTGGGCCCCTCAGGTGGCACCATTAACCAGGCATTTTTGGATAAATGTGCCAGCGGGTCATACAGGCCTCTTTGCCACAGAGAGGGTTCTGGGTTCAGGGGACACTGGGCACTCACTGCCCGAGATTCAGCACAGCAGGTCATGCATGCTGACTGTGTCTACCCAGGTCCTGGGAACAGACTCAATGGTTGCGTCCCAAATGGCACCCTATTCCCATATAGGGACTAGGGTGCCATTTCGGACGCAGCCATTGACTGTGGTTTCCCATCATTTCACATGTGTGCTTTTATAAATGGCTATATAAGAAACTGGGTCTCCCATGGGAGACGCCAATGTCAAAGATTTTAACCAACTAAACCAAGATAGACCACATCCTATCGTTTCCAATGGGAACAAATGAGTCATAGTGGGCAGAACAAGCAAGGGGGTGGGCAGAGCCAAGCACGAGCTAGTGAGATCCTATTGGCCTGTTGTAGCAAGCACCTGCATATTTCCGTTTGAGAACACCTACTCTGTGAAGTGAGAGTGTGCATTAACTCAATTCGCCTTTGCACTCCTTCGAAAAAAAGCAATTTTGGAAGGGTAAAGTCTACAAAACTTAGTCTACTCTGTTCATAGCAGATTTTAGTTTTAGGAATAAAAAACTGTATTGAGATCAACTGTTTCATCGATGAAAAACTTGCAGAATGTCAGTCAAAATCCATCTCCTTCCATCTTCTCCCACTGCCGGCCACTGGGTTTCCTCTCGTTACCATATTGTGCCTATTTGAAAGCTATAAAAAAAATTGTGAAGAGAAACATTTATCAAAGTAGCTCTCATGCTATAACATAATCTATAACATAATGGGGGCTTCCCTGATCAGTAGTTTACCCAGTGGGGAACCGTCAGAGGCCTCTACACCCTCAGTGACGGCCTAAGGATAGATACAATCTGTATACATTTTTATATATTATAATTTGTAATTTTGTTTTTTGTTGAATTTCTTCAGTTTCTGTTGGAAAAAGAAGGGTTAATATCCAATAGAAAAAAATATCCAATCAGAATTTTTCTTTGGTAGTCTCTTGGTAGAAATAATCTAGCTGGGCTCAACACTCATTCGCTAGGCCCTCAGGCTTTGAATAGAAGGCACCAGCCAACGTCATTGACTTCAATTAGAGCAGCATTTTGGAATGACAGTAGAATCAACCAATCACAAATGGTCTTGTAATAGGAAGGAAAATTGTATGATCTCTCTGACAGCATATACTGTCCGTGGTCTTGAAACCTGCTATCGATATTTGCAACCGATGTGTACGTGTGCTGCTTCTGTGAGCCACAGCCGAGGTGTGGCTTAGGACCGTTTGACTCTGTCATCCAAGAATTGCTTCTCCTACATACAGTGGGGAGAACAAGTATTTGATACACTGCCGATTTTGCAGGTTTTCCCACTTACAAAGCATGTAGAAGTCTGTAATTTTTATCATAGGTACTCTTCAACTGTGAGTGACGGAATCTAAAACAAAAATCCAGAAAATCACATTGTATGATTTTTAAGTAATTAATTTGCATTTTATTGCATGACATAAGTATTTGATACATCAGAAAAGCAGAACTTAATATTTGGTACAGAAACCTTTGTTTGCAATTACAGAGATAATACGCTTCCTGTAGTTCTTGACCAGGATTGCACACACTGCAGGCAGCAGGGATTTTGGCCCACTCCTCCATCCAGATCCTTCAGGTTTCGGGGCTGTCGCTGGGCAATACGGACTTTCAGCTCCCTCCAAAGATTTTCTATTGGGTTCAGGTCTGGAGACTGGCTAGGCCACTCCAGGACCTTGAGATGCTTCTTACGGAGCCACTCCTTAGTTGCCCTGGCTGTGTGTTTCGTATCGTTGTCATGCTGGAAGACCCAGCCACGACCCATCTTCAATGCTCTTACTGAGGGAAGGAGGTAGTTGGCCAAGATCTCGCGATACATGGCCCCATCCATCCTCCCCTCAATACGGTGCAGTCGTCCTGTCCCCTTTGCAGAAAAGCATCCCCAAAGAATGATGTTTCCACCTCCATGCTTCACGGTTGGGATGGTGTTCTTGGGGTTGTACTCATCCTTCTTCGTCCTCCAAATACGGCGAGTGGAGTTTAGACCAAAAAGCTCTATTTTTGTCTCATCAGACCACATGACCTTCTCCCATTCCTCCTCTGGATCATCCAGATGGTCATTGGCAAACTTCAGATGGGTCTGGACATGCGCTGGCTTGAGCAGGGGGACCTTGCGTGCGCTGCAGGATTTTAATCCATGACGGCGTAGTGTGTTACTAATGGTTTTCTTTGAGACTGTGGTCCCAGCTCTCTTCAGGTCATTGACAAGGTCCTGCCGTGTAGTTCTGGGCTGATCCCTCACCTTCCTCATGATCATTGATGCCCCACGAGGTGAGATCTTGCATGGTGCCCCAGACCGGGGGAGATTGACCGTCATCTTGAACTTCTTCCATTTTCTAATAATTGCGCCAACAGTTGTTGCCTTCTCACCAAGCTGCTTGCCTATTGTCCTGTAGCCCATCCCAGCCTTGTGCAGGTCTACAATTTTATCCCTGATGTCCTTACACAGCTCTCTGGTCTTGGCCATTGTGGAGAGGTTGGAGTCTGTTTGATTGAGTGTGTGGACAGGTGTCTTTTATACAGGTAACAAGTTCAAACAGGTGCAGTTAATACAGGTAATGAGTGGAGAACAGGAGGGCTTCTTAAAGAAAAACTAACAGGTCTGTGAGAGCCGGAATTCTTACTGGTTGGTAGGTGATCAAATACTTATGTCATGCAATAAAATGCAAATTAATTATTTAAAAATCATACAATGTGATTTTCTGGATTTTTGGATTCCATCTCTCACAGTTGAAGTGTACCTATGATAAAAATTACAGACCTCTACATGCTTTGTAAGTGGGAAAACCTGCAAAATCGGCAGTGTATCAAATACTTGTTCTCCCCACTGTACGTCTTCAAAAGAAAGGTCTGAAGTCATGCACTGTATACACAGGCATCCGAGTTCTTTATCTATATGTATGACGTCAGATCTTTTTCCGCAACTGAGGGCCTAGCTCCAATAGTCACGGTTCGTCACTGAGTTTACAGCAGATGTTTTGTCATTGAACTAGACACTGCAGCGTTTTCTGATGACAGTGATGGGGAAGAAAGGAAGATCAACAGTGTTGTTGTCACGGAGGAAGTGGCTAGCCAACATGAAACCTAACTAGCTAGATAATGTTAGTTGCCTGGTATCTAATGCCAGCTAAAGTTATAATCGTATCCAATTTTGTCAGAAATCCGTTTGTATAGCTAAACTGTATGGGTTGGGATTTTGGTTCATTAACGCCTTAAATGAATTGTGTTTTAACATCTGGTAATTGTATAACCCAACAGGTAGTTGTCAATCACAGGAGGACTGCAACTACTGCTGTTACGTCCTTGAGAAAGGCACTTAAACCAAAATGGTTCAGGAAAAAAAACACATACCAGTATAAATCCGGTCGTATTAATGTATTTCACTTTACATAAAAGCATTTCTATAGTACCTCAGAAATAATTATGCCATCAACAATTAATACTAACATTGCAACACAATTATTCTCTCTCCGGGGACCTTGATACAAAATAGCCACGGTGATATAACATCCGTGTGCTATCATTTCACTGACAGTTAATTGTGAGATAACATTACTGTCATACTTAATTCGTCAGCCTAAGCACGTCTCACGACTTGAGCAGTCAATTACTCCCTGGTATCATTAGGAAGTTTCAGTATGTTAAATGGGTGCTCTACTTTGGTTGGATTAGAGGTAACATTTAGCTTTCAGCAAACCTGTTACTGTATCACTGCATGCAGAAATTCCATTTGCTTTAGCCACGCATGTTAGGATCCACAGAATGTTTGGCATTACATTGTATGGAGTGCATTCTTAAAAATGTTATCATTCACCACATACTGTTACATACACATACACTTTTGGGGCCCTCATATCCCTATTGAACCGTACCTCGAGGTAGCTGACGGCTGGTGTGCTGTAGATCTTGACGTTGGTGGTGTTAACGCTAGGCAGCTGCTGGCCATCTCTGAACCACAACACCGAGGCTCTTGGATGAGCCAGCACCTCACAGCTGATGTTGGCTGCGTTCCCTTCCCAGGTGTATACAGTCACAGAGCCCTGGATCTTGGGAGCATCTGCAACGACACGGGGATGGGGGTCACCGGAAGGTCGACACACAGACTTCTGTTTACAAACATACTGCACCAGACATAACAAACCGTCCACCAGAGACATAACATCTGTACACAGCTGAAACACTATACTGAATACTATAGAAAACTATAATACTATATTATTCAGGGTGTGGTTTTATATTGTTTATTTCTGGATACGTCTCCCACAATACCTAGGTTTAAGCACTATAAATACTATATAAATACTATTTTTTGTCTTTCTATGAGGACAAGGCTGTATCATTTGGTGAGCATAGTGATGTTGTGCTAAACCATGAACTACAATCATAAAGGCTGTGGTAAGTTGCATTCAGGGGTAAAAGTAATGAGCCAGCAACTGTGTAAAAATAACGCTAGATAAGACAGAGGCTGAATCTTCATTCCAGTCAACACTACACTATCAATTTGTTATATTATGAAATGTGTGTTTATGAACACCAATGTGAATAGTAAATAAGCTGCTGTGTAAGAAATACATTTTATTCTTATTTGTTGTTTTATGGTTATGGTTCTTTGTTTTGCCTTTAATGTCACATGGCAAGCATAGATCAACCAGTGGTCAGTAAAAAAACTCAGTACTGCAATGTGTGGACTGCACTCACTTTCATCTATACTCTACACACCTGCTGTAACCAATTCAGTACTGTTGACGGAGCGCCATAGACTGTCCCTTCACTACCACAACACCACCACTACTATTAAAAGCTATTACAATTTATTGATCTACCACACACCCCAAAACTGTTTAAGAAAGTATTGTTAGAAAGTAACCCTGACCTTGCCTGGCCCCACATAAACTGTGTAAAATATTGTGCTTCTCTCTCATGTGTCCTTGATACTGAGGCCTCCCCTGACACTGCTAGTCCTTGATTCCGACGTCTGAAACTGGGCACTTGATAGCATTGCGGTGCCCAGCTTTTGGGATTGATGGATATCGCTGAGTCGTCAGATTCCCCATCCCTGCTCCACCGATAAGGCCTTGTTCCCTCTCGGAAATCTCATCCCACTGTCTGACTCTGCGACGAGCCCAGGCCCATGACCCTGCTGTTCAATTACAGCTAAATGGATTTCTCAAAATAAACCCTGCTCTTAGCGAGAGCAGAGCTAAAACAATCATTTTCATAATATATTCATACCAAACAGACCAACACACACCGAAAGGGCCAAGACCAAACAGAAAATACATTAAAAATTTCTATTAGCACATGAGTAGCACAAACACATACTGCATACTACAGATAATGTGAATTGAGTGTCTCAATTGAGAGTTTTGTGTACTGTACATGTTGATATCCGTATGTGTAGATGCTGTCCTGATTCTGCAATCTGGTAGAGTTTAATCTAGGAGGGAGAGAGCTTTGCTCGAGACAAAGCACCTTTTCTTATCGCTAATTACTGGCTAACACTGAATTGAACAACCCTGAACTAACAATCTGATTACTCACTTGCCAGACTCCAGCTAACCGCTAGTTCCTACAATACTATCAATTGTGTATTGTGATGCTATCTGGTTTTCGGAGCAGATTGCCTGTGTTTTGGGGGCAAGGGAAATTAATCTAATTAAGCGTTCATTATTCTGTAAATTTTTTAATTCTCTCTCCCTTCTTCATTTTCATGGAACATTTGAAACGTGCGAAATGAGATTAAGCACGATTTGGCTCTCCCTTGCCTGTGCATCTTTCTGATGGTAATGGTGCACTGCTCTTTGCTACGTACCGTTAGCAGGCTGAAGTGACTGTAATCTGATCAAACAAAAAGCCTTACTGTAACTCTGCGTCTGGAACTTGTTAACATTGAAACTTACTGGCCCCTATTCAATTTGTTAGGCAGAAAATTTAATTAAATCTTTGGCAAGGCTACAATGCCATCCTTACACAGTGCTAGATACTGAACAATCCATTGAAATTTACTGACACAGCATAAAGGAAACATCAATGGGTCAAGGTCATTGGGTCAATGGCTTCTGGGTTAAAATTGTGTCAAATTCAAGATGTATGCTTCTTTTGGTTACTTTTGATCTTTAATTCTTTGGACTATCACTCTTCAAGAGAATCTCTAAGGTTTAGTCCAAAATTGCTATTCGCAAATAGTGGTGATAAATCATGGAACTTTTGAAGATACAGGTAAAAAGTGGTATAAGTGAAATGTGATGACAACAAGCTAATAGAGACAGATAGGTGTCTTACAGCGCACTTCCAGGTACATGGTCTGCTGGTCCTGACCGATGGAGTTGCGTGCGGTGCAGAGGTAGTGGCCGCCATCGGTGTACTGGACATACTTCAAGGTGAGAGAGGACACCCGTGCGTGACTACGCACCACAACATTCCCATCAAGACTCTATGAGGAAGAAAAGAGAAGAACCACAATTAACACTTTGACCATTTCATGTTTTGGGATTACTCTTTGACCACTCAAGGTGCAACCTTCTTCGGTTTTATCATTTGTTATTCTTTTTTTTCCTGTGCACCTGTCGGATTTGGACAGAATTAACTTTGAATTAATTTGTCTTTCTGTACTCAATTCCTTAACAAAATGCTGCCAAATAAAGATGGCAAGCTTCCACCGGCTTGAGACAGAGATATTTTGGTTTTTTTTTTCTGGGCTGCTTTGCATGAGGTGGCGGGAGAACTGAACACATCAATAATGGAGCACATCAATGTAGCAGGTTCTAAGAGCATGGCTGGGAAAAAAATCCATTAACAGCTTTTCTTCCAGCTTCTTTTGGGCTACACAGCTTCACACCAATGGGCAGAAATACATCTACTTGCTAAACTACTAACTCTCTATGACTATTTTATAAACAGCATTTCACGCACTTCAGCTTTTGCTTTATTTAAATAATAGATCAAGATGTTATATATGACCCCCCTCCCCATTGTGTGGTCTACCCAATTAAGAGTTTTGAGTACTGTACGTGTCGATACCGGCATCATCCTATGTGTACATACTGTCCCGATTCTGCAATCTGGTTGGGTTTAGAGAACTTTGCTTGAGACAAAGCACCTTTTCTTATAGCTAATTACTGCGCCAACACGGAACTGAACATCCCTGAACTAAAAATCTGATAGCCAGACTCCAGCTAACCGCTAGTCCTTACAATCCTATCAATTGTGTATTGTGATGCTATCTGGTTTTCGTAGCAGATTGCCTGTGTTTTGGGGGCAAGGGAAATTTATCAAATTAGACGTCTATTATTCTGTACACATTTTTTCATTCTCTCTCCCAAATTCATATTCATGGAACATTTGAATGTGCGAAATGAGCTTAAGCAGAATTTGGCTCTCCTTTGCCTGTGCATCTCTCTGATGGTAATGGTGCACAGCTCTGTGCTAAGTACCGTTAGCTGGCTGACCTGACTGTAATCTGATCAAACAAAAAGCCTTAACTGTGCGTCTGGAACATGTTAACGTTGAAACTTACTGGTCCCTCCCTGTTAGGCAGAAAATTCTATTCAATCTTTACACAGTGTTAGATACTGTGAACAATCCAACAATCCCTCCCTATTGTGTTGTGTTCTCCGTGTAGTGACAATGGCTGTGCAGCACTTTAAAAACCAAGCTGGCTGAGGATCTGAGGCGTGCCCTACAACCTTCTCAAAGGGTAACATTAATCTTGTGTCAAGGGAATGTTAGAGCAAGAATCCGCTCCTGTGTCTTATGAGTCTGAATAGAAATAAGGTAACATCGGGTAGTATTGTTCTGATTATAATAAAACTGGAAATAGCTGATGGCCCAATACATAACTTGAGCCAGTTTGCTACAGCAGGGAAATAATCTTGCAGCAACAGGAAATGTAAATTATTATGTGGAATATTATTAGCAAAGTGGTCTAAGACACTGCATCTCAGTGCAAGAGGTGTCACTACAGTACCTGGTTCAAATCCAGGCTGTATCACTGTGGGACTCCTAATCAGCTGTGATTAGGAGTCCCACAGAGCGGCGCACAATTGGCCCAGGTTTAGCCGGGGTAGGCAGTCATTGTAAATAAGAATTTGTTCTTAACTGACTTGCCTAGTTAAATAAAGGTTTAAAAAAAATGATTTTTTTAAATGGACATTTATGTAGGGTTTGATAAATTTTTCGTAAGGGAAAATCAAGTCTGAAATATCAAAGTGGAAAATACAAACATTAGAAGCCTTATTTAAAGTTCTCCTGCAACAGGGTGATCAAATTAAGATCCTACATCTGTAGGTATTTGAACATCTAAAGCTTGCACCAATAGACAAAATGTTCAGATTTTGACGTTTCAGTGCAAACCTAAGTGCAAAGGACTGCTTTCATTACTCTATGATAAAGAGCTATTTGAATTACAAAATCAGAATGGTACGGACACTCAATATGGCATTTAATGGGCAGATTGGATAATGAATGGCACATGGTGATATCATGGTAAACATGACTGTTAATTGACTGTGTACCACTGGCCCAATGTGGCCAGTTTTAACCATTCAAGATAAGTCTCTTCCATTACATGTTTTATTATATTTTATAATATACACCCTATTACATAAACTGTTATAAGCTGTCAATAGATGTGAGATGTTTATCATGCTCGTAGTGTCAGTAGTGCACTTACACACATCAAACTGAGTCAGCCATCTTGCAAATGTTACATGGCAAGTAGGATGACAGTCTCAAAATAGGTGTGTTGACCCTAACAAATCTAATGAGTAAAGGGAGCATCATTACTTATCTGGAGAGTCTATGTATCTCACAGTCTTCCTAAATCAATAGCAGCTACATGTACATCATCATGAGAATCTAATCATTGTACCAGCTGTGGGAAATAGTCAGCAATTGATCTTCTGGTCAATGTTCCTGAGCCAGAACTTCTTTATTGTGTATGACATTGTTACACCTTTGGGAGGTCTTCTTAAGACTACAAATTACTTGTGCGATTGCCAGAGGGGATTTGGTCTGTATCGCACGTTTGGGGCTTTGCAATTCAATCTATTCAGTAAGTCGATTTAAGGTGGGATGGCTTAGTCATGAGCCAAAGGCATTGAGTGCTTTAAATTACAGACAGGCTTTTTGTAGCGTGGATCCCATCCCGTTTCCGCCTCACAATCCTTAACCTGTTAGTATGCAAGGCTGTCTACAGAGCAGCTTCCCTTGCCTAGTAATTGTCGGTAAGCTGTACATGCAGGGCCTATCGCATTACATGTGTTCCGAGGCGGGGGGGAAAATGTCATATACTGTATAAGCAGTGTGCACAGCGCTTTACATTGTGAGGGTCGGTCGTTGGCGAGGCTCATGTCACACCTTCCCCTCGTGCAACTCTTCTTGTTTTGTCACATCAAGAGAAACAGGAGAGAGAGTGAGGGAGCTTTTGCAAGAGGGAGGCTTTGCAGCGTGGCCCCATAATGCAATTCTGTGTCTGGCTCTTATCTCTTCTAATAAAAAGCGCAGAAGCATCATTCTGCCAACCCCTTTTTCTCATTCCACTCAACTCAAGGAAAATAGGACGGCTGGCTGAGCCCGGGGTACAAGTCGTACCTGCTGGGGACGGTGTGACACACATACAGTGGAGTTTTGCTGAACTGACCAACTGACCAGTCGTATGGAGGGTGAACCCAGGAAAGCATGGATAGATCCTCCACCTACAGTGCCATGTGAGTCATGGACACTCCAAACGTGTACGACGCAAGTGGGCCCTATGTTGCGGCTTTGCCAAAATGGATGATTATGTGTAAAGACACCAACCCCCTCATCAACCCACACATTGCACTGCTAATGCAAGTTGCCTCAAACCAGTTGCAATGGTGAAAAGATCAGAGCAGCTCATTTGAAATATCAAAAGCAAAATACATGGTACGTCATTCTTTGAAATGCAAACAGCTTTTCCTACAAACTACGTGTCTATAATACATGAGACTAAGACAGACGGAATACTACGTGGCATCTAAAAAGAAGTATTAAGCAACACTAGCTATCTACTGGTGGTAAGCTGTACATGCAGGGCCTATCGCATTACATGTGTTCCGAGGCGGGGGGAATATGTCATATATAAGCAGTGTGCACAGCGCTTTACATTGTGAGGGTCGTTCGTTGGCGAGGCTCATGTCACACCTTCCCCTCTTTCAACTCTTCTTGTTTTGGTTGGATGCTAGAGTATTGATCACCTGAGACCTGAATTAATAATAACCAACTTTTTCCAGTGAATTGAACTTTAAGTATTTTTTGCAAAGGCAGTGGGATTCATGAAAGGTTTATAACGGCTTGCAAGATGATTAACTATTTTTAATCTGGAGTTAAAGCTCTGAGTTAATGCTATTTTCCCCATTACACACCATCCATATGCGACTGAATCATTCATATAAATACAGCACACATGTTGATGAATATTCATACACCGAACCAAACAATGGTTCAGTGTATGTGACAAATGCATTGCGGTGGTTGAGTAAATGCCTCGGATATTTACCACAAAGGCATGAGCATTTTTTTTATTCTTATATTGGTTTTGGTTCTGTCTGGCATCTGGCCTCACATTATGATAAAATATCTTAGCAGCTTTTATCAAAGTATTTATTTCTGTCAAGCAGTGGATTAGACAGCATTAAGGTGCATCTCTATTTTAGGGTTTTATATGTGAAGTCTACAGTGTGGATGGTTAGTGTTTTCAAAAGGCACAGCTAGATCAAAAGGCACCGCTAGATTGGCTGGGTCCACAGCAGAGCACAGAGTGTTGGCTAATTTAAAATGTTCAATGGTGCCTGGCTAGACCCCAGTCCCTTGACAGGGCTTTGTCACCCTAAAAAAGTTACTATAAGGCATGGGGGCAAACTGCTTTGCGGGAACTTTCAACGCCCTCTTAATAAGTGGTTATGAAACCAAAGTTATGAGAGGAATTAATAAAATGTGAGGAGGGACTGAACTTGAGGGCAAGTCGCAAATTAGCAATCAAAACATGTAATGAAAAATGTACGTTCAAAAGGAAGTGTCTCATTTCATATTCCTGAATTTGACTTCATTAGTCTGGAATCGTATTGGTGCTAGATTTGGGGGAGTTTCAGGAACAACTTTGGAGAGAAATGTAACACGGATGCTCTGTAGTGAACAGGGTTAGTCTACTATGAGACTGACTAGGTGTTAGGCACTAAATCTAGGATCTGGCTACATGTTTAGTAACCATACCTCGTACGTCTCGGGTCGAGTCCAAGAAGCCTTGAGGGGACAAACACGGCACGTTAGCTTGGATTTTACCTGTAGCAGTCCAGTGAAATTAGCTCATGTTTAAAACAAAGATGCATAGTTTAATGAGAAAATACATGTTAAAGAAGCTTTACTGAAACATTTAGATTGAACCATTTATTTTAGGTGATGAAACCCTCACAGTTGAACAACAGAGCCTAACATTGATGTAACATTTACTGTAGGCCTTCAAGCAAAGTTCAAGTTGAGGCTATTACTTGAGCATAATATTGTTATAGATTTGTGCTTTTATTACCGTCAACAGCTTAATCAATGCCAAGAGCTTCAGCTTTAAGCTGTTTTCCATGTTATCATCCCATCACATAAGATAGACAAAACAACATCATCAACAACCAAAGGACAGACACTGGATGCCATTTCAAGGCTTGAAAAGGATGAAAATAATTATTTAAAAGGGGAATTTGTGATATTCCGTGACGAGGGGTGTCATGCGAATAGCATTCCGACATGGCTACTATTCATAGGAGTCTGAGATGGGGTGAAAGGCCACCTGCACAACAGGACATGCACGCTGACAAATTATAAAAATGCCAAACCATGGCTTCCGCTTCAACACATTATGGGAGGCTCTAAATTACTCTTCATGCAACTGCAGGGAAAGAGACAAAGGCCATTGAGCAAGTCGTTATGGGTAACAAATTATGGGTAACAAAGAGTCCCACTAGTTTAGCAAAACATTATTAAAAAATAATAATAATTTGGCCTGTTTTGCATGTTATTTTGGCATTAATTAGTGTCACATATCAAACAAAGTAAAAAATAAAATAACAAATTAAGTTAATAAAGCCGCATGCAAACATGTTCTCTTTCTTGCTCCAAAATGCAGGTGTTTCAGCCTAGCTCAGTGCTTTCTGTGGTGGAAGGGTGGGCAGCCAGCGAAAATACAGAACGTAGGCGTTGGTAATATTCTCTAGTTGAGCCGTGATTGGCTCAGTGTACTGTCACTCACGGCGACACTACGTCAACAATGAGTGGTTTGGAAGGAATCAGTGGCTAACTGCAAGTGTCGCAAAGCAATCACTATTTTGCTTCCCCTGCCTGTTATTTGATGGAGAGGGTGTGTGGTCCAAGTCTGGGTTTAAGGATTTAAAAACATCTGTCTGAAAGGGTCTCTTTTACAAGATTAAAAATATAAAATTCAAACGCAACACCATGGGCAAGAAAAGGTTGAATACATTGGCCATGCTGTCAATCCAGCATGACGTCTGCCGCGTTCAAAACAACTGGAAACTCTGAACTGGGAAATCTCAGACTTGGAAAAAAAAAAGAGCTCAGACTGGGAAAATACATTTTGAACAGTCATCCAACTCAGAATTCCAAGTCGGGAACTCAGGCCTCTTTCTAGAGCTCAGACCTGAAAAATCACTGATGTCATGATTCAACCTTGTTTTTTCAGAATTCCCAGTCTTGAAAGCACCATCAATCCAGAGAATGACAGAATTTGATGAAAGTTTGATGAAAAGTTTGCCCACAAGAAGGACTGAGCACAGCACAGTCCAAAAATATGTATTGTATGCTGCTGCATAAATTATGTAATATGCCAGGGAGATATGTATACTGTAGCTAAGAAAGTAATACTAAGTGTATGTTGTGTAGTAAGTTGTTAGTAGCCCATGTGTCTCACTCTAAGAATTTGGTCCCTCTCCCCCTCAGAACTTAGCCTACTGTTCTGACTTAGTGGTGCACATGTAGCCTATAGCACATGTAGCCTATATTTTCATCATCGAATATTGTAAAAGCATTCATTGTCTGCTTGTCTGCCCCCTTTATTTTCCTCTGGTTCTAACTTGGTGTACAGGGAGAACACTGCAAGAACGGCCCATGTTCTGAATTCTGTTGCTGTCTATTTACAAAATGATGAACAAATAGGCTATTAACTACATCCATCTTAAATCAAATTTACGGCTTGCCTCTTATCTGCTCAGAGTTGCCTTATGCCATAGTTTGTACATCTAAATTGTCGTATTGCTTATATAGGTCTGTCATTAGTATCGCATTCATCTTTTTAGGCAATGTTGGAATGATGCATTTAATTGTTTCGCTTACTTAGTGTATTATAATTAGCTAATGTGGTTATATAATGTACTATATAATGTTGTTGGGTCTGTAACCATGTTTGCCAGTGAGTCTCTTCCCATTCAAATATATTTTTTCCAACAAAAGGTTCAGTAATAGACCAATGTAATTCCAGTTGATATGGCAAGGGTTGTTTTGTTTTCACAATGCGCTGACTGTGCTTCGGTATATTGTCTATAAAAGTGGATCCTCGTGATTGTATTTTCCTTCCTTCCTTTTTAGACCACGTAGGCCTAATAAAATACTTGAAATGGTAGTCTCTCTCTCTCTCTCTCTCTCTCTCTCTCTCTCTCTCTCTCTCTCTCTCTCTGGTGACTTAAAGAAGAGTAAAGTTAGGGCATCAGCTGAATCTCTGTCGGTGTCCATTTTAAAAGCACTGAACGAATAGGCCTAACTCGCTGCAGCTCGTTTGCTGGCACTTGCATATACTTAGAGCTAAGTGCTAATGATATAAGAACAAACATTATGAATTTACTGATTATAAATGTAATAATGTGTGAGTATGGTTCAAAAGTCAGTTATTATTGAAGGAGAATGTTCTTATTGAGTTACACAAATCCACAAGGAGTCAGTAGTAACCATATTTACTTAAACAAGTCAGCCATATCAGCTATGGTTTTTAAAAAGGCAGTAAATGTGAGGGTTTGGCTGTGGTTAGACCTTACTCCCAAATAAGGGAATGGTAGGACCACAGCCGAGCCCTCACACCCTAACTAGAGGAAGCAATGATCCTCAATCAGAGACAGCTGTACAGGGTTGTCCCTGATTGGGGATTGTATTTAGGCACCACACACATCCACCTGTGTGTGGGTCATTGTTATATTCCTCACGTCACAGTAAGTGTATTTCTTGTTCATTTCATTCGTTGCCTCTTGTTTATATAGTTCGTAACATTTGTTGTTTTATCGTTTAATAAACAATGTCGAACTATCGCTGCGCTGCTCCTTGGTCTCTATCTACACCCACTCGTGACAGTAAATAAGGCTGAATTAACTGTTTCGCTGCCAGATGAGGCTCTGCTGATACCCATGTGTAGCGGTGGTAAGGATTCACTTCATGGGGCTGAAAGGAAAGCTCTGCTGTCAGGACAGCTTTATTAGGCCCTAACAGTTTGTGGCCACCATCTGAAAAACAAAATGGTTGAGTTTGCCCCACCAAGATTTATATGCTAAAATCATCACTGCCTTTAGTTTTTAACTTTAATACCAATTAAATGTCACACATTTTAAAGAACCCCTTTTCTTAACTTTTATTTCTAAACTAATTTGTTATAGAACCCCTGATGCTTTGGACAGGGCAGGGTGACATTCAAAAAGCAGTCCCTTTTAGTTTGCGAAACATTAGGAATCAATAGATTCACTCTTTGGTGGAAAATTACATTTCTGCCATTGAGTGTCATGATGAATATGTATTCGTAGTGTGTGGTCTCACAGATTTGATCCACAACTTTGATATATCAAAAGGGACATGATGGAGCGAGGCTGGAGGGGACTCGTCCAATGATCGATGGCGGAATGACAATGAACCAATAGAATCTTTGAAAGCTTTTATCACAGGAACAGCAGAATGTTCCCATTACAGGGGGTGTTAAATCAAATCCTCTGTGACACTCGGAAAGGGGAAAAAGAAAGAGGCAGACAGACACAGAGTGAACGGGAGATAGACCCTGGCGTTAGTGAGCGGTGATGAAGCAATGTTATCCAGGTGGATCATTCGTGAGTTTTACACTTAACTAGAAGGGAAGATATATATGACAATACAATCCAGAATATCAATCAAATGACAAAGCTTTTATAGTCAGTTCTATTATTATTACAAAATGTATTCCAAATCTGTTCAAATCATATGTCATAAAAATAGCATGGTGAAACATCTCCAGCAAGGGATGGTTGTGTGGTCATTGAAGGGAGTCTGAGCTGGTAGGTGTTTTGACACCCTCCCCCACATCATCTTGATGGCTCTGTGGTGAGGTTTCCCCTATATACAGATCACTTATGTAGAGTGGTCACCGGCCTGCCAGTCAGTTCTGCCACCAACTTGACTCCAGTATGTCCGGCGGTCACCAGTGCTCCAGGAGGTGTTCCAACCAGTGCCCCTTTCAAGCGGCCACCATCAGAGCCTGAGCAGGTGCAGCAGCCAGCTCCGCTCCAACATGCACCCCAGCCGGTGCCACCACGAGCAGCACCTGAGCCAGAAAAGCAGTTGATGCAGTCTGCCCTACAACCAACAGAGCTCCAGCGAACCGAGACGTTGCCAGTGCTGCAGCCATACCAGCAAGCCTCAACTCCGGTGCTGGTCCCTACACTGCCTGCAGCCCTTGCAGACCTGCTTGGCCTGGACATGACGCTCAAGCCGACTCTCCAACCAGAGTCCCACTCAGTGCCTCAGGTTCCAGCAGCAGATGAGTCTTCAGTGTCTCTCCTGGACCTGCCAGCATCGGAACCAACCACAGTTCTGATAAGCTTTGATTTCTTACAGCTGAGGTAGGCTACCAACCCAGTCCTGCTGCAGAAGGCCACTTCACACCTATGTGTTAGGGACCAGGTTGACAGGGATCAGCTGTCCCTAGCCTGGGGTTGGAGACTCCAGTCTGCCCCTGAACTCTTTAGTTGCTTCCAGGAGGGCAGGTTGAGACAACCTCTGTAAACGGCTGACCTCCACCTCCACTCACATCTGGAGCCTTTCCACATGGATTTTGAATTCAATCTCTTTTTGACAGCACCCCTTCTGCTTTAATCAACATTTTCCATACATGTTTGCCCATGGAAAAGTGGTCAGAATGTGACTTTTTGGACCTGAATGCCAAAAGGTACTCAAAGTTTACCTATTTTGCAACTGGGAAACTTCCAACGCAGGCATTATTGTCACCTTAGTTTGCTACATAACTTCTGAGTGATAGGAAGCATGAGCACCACTACCAATCAGCCTACACCACTGTGAACACACCCGTCGTTACTATGACAACTAGCGTAGCCATGTCTGCAAATGACTGCTGTCTCAACACACAAATCCGATTTGGTCACTTGCAACTTGCTGTTTGGACAGTCAGTATTCCAAAACAGATTTGAAAAACAAAACTGGTTTGAGCATTAAGGCTTACAGTGTGAACAGCGCTTAAGTCGTTCAAACAAGATAATTCCAAGAGTCCATCGGTTGAGACAAAAAATGCTCATGAATACAGGGTTATAAATATAGAATTCATAAAATGGACCTATCCCTTCAGACACTGCAATTTAGCTGGTACATTTAATTTAAATATACATTTTTAATTACTACCACAAAGATGACTGTCCACAATTGAATGTCAACTTAAATGGTCATGTCTATTCTACGATCTACTGTATAGTTCTATGATTTCAATAGGTTTGCTATGGAGGATTGACAGTATAATTTCAAACTGATATTGCCATTCAAGTCAACGTTCTCTGATGTGTGGACCTTCAACCATCTTTGTGGTACCATTTGAAAGTTGACATTTATATTTTATTCCCAGCCAAAACATGGCACCCCCCCTGTATTCAAGAGCATGTTGTGTATAAACCGACGCAGGCCACAACACAAATACCTTAGATGATATATATATATATATATATATATATATATATATAATCCAGAAATTATAAAAAAGTTTGACAACAGTTTATATTTTCCAGTGATGAATACATAGATGTGGGGTATACAAAATGGGTCAACTTTGAGCACCTTTATCTCTTGAATGTTTAGGCATTCAGGTTCAGAGAATATGTATGGAAGGTTTCATTCATTCAATCAGAAGGGGTCCTGTCAAAAAGTGAATGAATTCAAATGGATTTCCCCTATACACTTCCACTAGTCCTTTTCTCTTCCCGTTTGCTGTGTGTGTGTGTCTGGTTGGTGTGTGTCAATAAAGTGTGAATAGTATCCCTGTTTCCTACTGTTCATTTATGTCCTCTAACCGGGGCGCAGGGACAGTTGTTCACCACCAGTTGGTGATGCTCTTTTTCAACCATAAATAGTAAGACTAGTCTTGAAAGCCCTATTATATACAATTATAATATATAGAGTTTTCTCTGTGTTATTCGAGAGACAATTACTGACATACGGTGTAGTGAATCATCCAGTCCCCTTATACCTATGACTTTTCTTACACAACCACTAAAAGATGGCTTTAGAAAAGCCAACATCATCAGAATGCAATAAGAGCACAACAATAGGCTTGAAATTAGGTTATTTGCCTTACTCTAAACCCAGAGCAGCGATAATGCCTTTGATTCTGACATCCTTGCATGATAGGAATATACCCAGAGGCGGGCTATTCATATACAGTATAGATGCTGGTGTGTAATGTATCATATCATTCTGCTGAGCGCTTTGATCGGCAGTTGGAGTCTATCTGTAAAAGTATTATTCAAGGACATAAAAGGAGAACAGTAGCATAATGCTGGGGGTGACAGAGATTCATAACTATATGTAGACACACACAATCTGGAACCGAATCTGCCCTTTGAAGAAAATGCTAACGCTGTTGTGTCCTTAAGAAAAAGCATTGTCATATTCACAAAGGGTTTTAGAAATACCTTGACTTGTCAAGTGCATCGGGTGTCCATTTAAACATCCAAGAGTTTGAGGTTATGATGTACAAAGCAACTATGACATGCAAAATAAGGTTTACATGGGACACACTGACCTAGGGATTGAGCGAGTGGATAAAAATAAATAAATAAATACTACTTTCCGCTGAGTCCACTTGCATATAAAACCTATTTCCTCTCTCTATAAAATGCCTTCTGCCCCAATCCTTCCATGGACCACATAGCCCCCTTATGACGTGCTAATGATTACTAAGAGTGCTGTTAGCAACACAGAGGGATCTGCAGAGGTGCAAAGTAATTGCAGGGGGATTTAGTAAGACTTTGTCCTAGTAAGAGAGAGATCGTGAGAGAAAGAAAAGAGCAAAGCAGAGGAAGAGTGTGAAAGTGAGATTAAAAGTGAGCGTGTAGAGTGGGTAAAGAGTTTCTCACCATGACTGAATATTGATAAGAGCTGTTAGCAGTTGTCGATGGGTATTGCTTGACTTTACAGAAAGCAACTGCTGCGGAATTACTATTACTTGACATATGCGGAGAGATGCAGCTGCACCTGGGGTTTAGCGATCGCTGCATTTCTTTCATTGTTTGAGTAAAGCAATGACTTGGAATGGCTGGTTGTAAAGGTAAATCACAGCATTCCGGTAGAACGTCAGATAGGACCATGCCCTGAAATTAACACTGGTTCAGACGTGGTGGTGAAATGACTTTCTTTGCATGGGGAAAAGATAATCAAACACTTCATACCCAAAATGTGAACTACATCACAAGATGTGGTGGTGGGGTGTGCTCAAACTACCAAACCCTGATAAGATCAGAAGTTAAGAGCTCAAAAAGTTACAGGAATTTTTGAGCAGATGACCAGATTTCCATCTGTTCGATTCTATCAGGTTATTTTTCAATACACTCTGGGTGGATATACTGTACAGTAAATAGCCACAACAACCCAACATATAGAGTTTCATTACCTGACCATCTGATTATCATACCTGGTAAATTACTACCACAAAGTGGTGCAGCGGTATCACACCCGGCCGTGATCGGGAGTCCCATAGGGCGGCGCACAATTGGCCAGCGTCGTCCGGGTTAGGGGAGGGTTTGGATGGGGGTAGGCCAACATTGTAAATAAGAATATGTTCTTAACTGACTTGCCTAGTTAAATAAAGGTAAAATATATATATGAAAAAGGCTCCTGTTTAGAGGCTCCTGTAGAAGGAGAAACCAAAGCATTAAACCACCAGGACAGATTATTCCACTGGCTTTTACTGTTGGACTTGCTCAATTTAATTTTGAAGGGTGTTTGGTATAATGCCATGAATGAAATAGAGCTGTGCTCGCTTTTTAGGTTTCAGATCAATACTCAGGATCGGTCGGCACTCTGAGTGACACACCCAATCCACCACAGCTCTGGCCCCTGGTTGCAAGCCTCCCCTGGTCCCCAGACACCAGTACCTGCTCCCCCTCTGTGAAGATCTTGCGGCCAAAGCTCCAGGTGATGGTGGGGGTGGGGTCTCCGGAGGCCTCGCAGGTCAGGGTGATCTGCTCCTCCAGCTCTGATGCAGTCTGGTTGACTAGGTAACTGATCTTAGGTTGCACTAGAGAAGGCAAAAGTACAATAAATTGATGGATTCCATAAGCACATTGCTATAGTAAAACCAATCAAAACTATTCTAAAGCCCAAAAACCCAACGTTCTTTTACCACAGTTAATGGGAATCATTTGGCTCTTACCGAACACATTCAAGCTGACTTCCTCCTCTTTCTCCCCAGCCTTGTTCCGGGCGATGCATGTATAATCTCCTTCATCCACTTTCTTGACATCCTTTATTATCAGCTCTGAGCCGTCGTCGTTCAGGCCGTACTTATCGTCCGATTCAAGGACAATGTTGTTACTGAGGGGGGAAAGGCAGAAACACAGAGTTCACATCACTGACGTCTGTCTCCACAAAATGAAGGTAAAAACATCTTCACTCTGTGAGAATGATCTTTCTGGGGGCCATATCTCAAAGTAGAGCAGCTGGTAAACAAAAGGCCTGGCTCAGAACCATAAAACGAATGTCTTTAGAGCTACTGACCAGACACCCAAGGACAGAAATCATACAGACAGCTTTTTTCTTTGTTTCTCTAGCTCTGCTTTGTTACCATAGCTGCATCATGGCTGTTTTACAAAGGGACTACATCCATAGGATGGCGATACACTGTTGAGGAATTTCTTGTGCACTCTTGAACGAGCACTCTCTTTGAACCGTGACATGCCTGAGCCTCCCTTGAACTCTAAATCAGACGTGCGCACACTGTCTTTGGACTGCCGACCCACGTCTGTACGCTTCTAGGAGCTTCAATCCTGAAGCAGTCTCTAAGGGATACCAAATGACAGGCCTGTCAACAGACCAGGAAATAAATAACCAAATGGTAGGAGCTTCTGGCCCCGCCCCCTCCTACCCCCTCCTTTCACCCTACCCCGCTTGTCTCCTTCCTCCTCTGGCGAGGCCTCGCTCTAATCCGATGCGTCTCCTCATCGTCCTATCCTTCTCATTTGTTTACACTCGAAGAGGGGCTAGAGAAGGACTACAGTAACTAGTGGGCCCATTGTGTCAACAACAGGATGTATCAAACAAACAAGCTTTGGCCATCTTCAAGGTACTAGATAAATATAATTGAATACTGTTGACCCATCCTCTTATATCATGAGAATGCTTACCAAAAATATATAAAAATGCATTCACTTCGAACCGAGCCAGTTTGTTTTACGCTCATTAAAAGACAAGATGGTCGGTGTGACGTACCGGGCCCAGGTGACTGTGGGTTCAGGGAAGCCGTCAGCGTCACAGGCCAGCATCACAGAATGGTTGATGTCCGCGGTGGCATTCACCTCCGACTGCCTGGTGCGGATGCTAGGGAGCACTGAAACCCACACAGACATGGATACAAGCATCATTCGTGAGTAGTCAGTATAGTATACTAAGATGATACTAAGATAATAAGACATTGTAAGGGTGTTATATGCTTCTAACAAGTCTTAACATGTATAATCAGATCATGATGCACTATTACTGATTGACTTGAAGTATGAGTAAATAAATGGTACTGTTGATACAGGCTTGTTTTCTCTGTCTTAATTCTGTCTTAAGCACTGTATTAGATCTATAACTACACTATATTCTAAGTGTGCTCGGATGCAAATCTCAGGGCGAGAGCGTAGGCGGAGAAAGGGCGGGTAGGGTGAGAGGGAGGATGTAGTACTCACCGTTGATGATGACCTTGATGATCTTCAGGTCAATCTCTCCCCTGGTCATAACACGAGCCTCACAGGTGTACGCCCCTTCATCTGTTTTCTTGATGCCTCGGATCTGGAGGTGGTTGTTGGTCAGGATCTTAAATCGAACTGTGAAAAACCGCAAGAAAAGGAAACAGAGAAGGGTCATTTATCATTAACCGTGGGTGGTGTTAAGACAAGGCAACATGGGAAAAGCCCACATACAGTGTGACTTCAGGAGGCATGGTCTGAGTTACAGAGGAATGTTGTATTTTTCCTCCCAGCAGCAATAAAGCAAAAATGTAAAAATAGAGCAGGAGTTATTTCTGGAACTTGGAAAAATAAGGAGGGGGTAGAGGGAACATACCTTTTTTTAAACAGGACCATATGATAGGGTACATAACTCAACACCAGAAATAGACTGATCTGTAATATTAGTGGCATAGATTCATCAAAAGGAAGCTCTATCGTCCATCAACTGGAATAATGTTTATTTACATATGTTCAATGTTTATTTAGAAAAACTAAGTACCATACTATTCACTGTGATATTTATTTATTTACATTGCTCAACAGAGAATTGCCATGGCATGTGCCTCTAACACCATTGTATACGTGAGTAAGTGTGTTATTCTATATCCTTTATGTCCATACTGTAGTAGATGTGGTAAAACATACGGATCCTGAAAGCAACTACTACTGCTACTTGACTTGCGTCGTCAAAGCTCGACTATGTAAATACTCTATGAACCCTCTAAGTTCAAACAACTGGCAGCCAGCATAGAAATATTGTATGGCAACTGTTAACCCTCTTCTGAAGCGATGCCAGATGTATATCTGGTTTACTGAATGTGTATTTGGGCTTTGAATTCATTAACCAGACTTTATAAATAGCTCTCTGTGTTGTGAAACACATATTAGCATGAAAAATAAAAAGTAATTTGAGCTATAAGCACATGCAGCTTTGATATGGAAAAGGTTAACTGGAGCAATGTGGAAAATGGTATTTACATAAGCAGTATGGGTTTCAATCTGGGCTACAATTAGTGGTTTTCCAGTGAAAAACATCCCCGTCCAGGGTCCAAGAAAACACCACACACCAGAGCGCTGCGGTCAGCCTTAGCTTCCCAGTGGTTGCAAGAGGGAGGGGTCCTCGAAGGTTAAAATAGTGAGAAACAAAATCCTTCAGGCAGCATCCCACTCGACTTGACTAAATCATCTAAATATGAAGCCTTCAAATATCCTTTCACAACAACTATTCTCCCTGATCAAGAAATGTCCTGTTTGCTCACTTCATCCATTATGTCAGAACACTTGAATTACCAAAAGGCAGGGCTGTGCTCTTAGGGAGCGAGTGAGTGGGGGGGTGAATGAAAAAAAGCTGGCAGACAGATGAAAGGAAGTGGGGGAGCCGCACGACTCGGATAGTAGGCAACCCACACATTGGCACATCGAATTGTGTATAAGCATTACCGTCTTTTGCAACCTGGATCTTTGAGCCTTTGTGCTTCCAGATGATGTCAGCGGGAGGCGAGCTGACGACGTCACAGATTATGTCAGCGTCATCCCCTTCATTGAACTCCTGTGGGGAAGGGGCGTTCCTGAAGGTTATCTTTTCTGTAGGGGAAAAGAAAGAAGTCCACTGTCAACTGCATTTCCTGAACCAGTCAACAAACTTAATTAACCAACATGTTCTATGGCAAGCGCTTTCTTTGTTACCCAGTCTATGCACTTTAAATGATTATAAAAAAGAGTGTTAACTGTTGTGGCATTCCATCTGTTCATTCCTTCTGTTAAAAAATAATATACTTCATACTATACAGTTAGTAGAGTTGTATATACTGGTTCTCTAAATGAAGATACATTGTTGGATACCATTACAATGATACAATCAACAATACTGTATATTATTTTTCCAAGACCCGGTCATCACTTCAAGTTGGGCTCAGGTAATCCCAACAATAAATGAAACGCATTGTCATCATACTGTAGGCACGCAACAGGTAACCCTTATTGACTCGTTTTAACCCACGTCCTCGCTCGACGCATAGGCCCAATGGTTCAGTTCTAGACAATCTTGTACCTATACCAATTCAAACCAATCCTAGGGCATTTTCAAATAAGGGGTTACCTACTGATCTTAGCATGCTTGTATTAGAGACTCCATCTGACCTTAAATCCCGCAGCTGCGGTCTTGTATTTGTTTGTGTAAATGCCAGAAGTTTGATTTCAAAGGTGGAATTTATGGAAATTCTGACTTCTCAATCCAACGTGGACATTCTGGTAACTTACTGACGCGTCTCTGTTTGGTTATAATGTTTACAAATCAGACAGAATTAGCAGAGCTGGGGGTGTGGCCATATTTACAAAGGACCATTTTTATGTTTCTGTATCTCTTGCTACCTCTGTCCCTAAGCGTTTTGATTGTCTCGTTCTTAATGTGGGCCTTGGTCATATTAACCAGCTGACACTAGTAGGAGTGTATCGGCCTCTCTTTGCTCCCTCGTGCTCTTAACAATTTATCTAAATTTCTATTTCAGTATGGTAAAAAATCAGAACTATTAATTATGGGCGATTTTAATATTGATTAGAAGACGCCAGGGTCAGATACGATGAAAGATATCTCTCTCTCACGGCCAAATCCTAAAGATCCATCGAAATCTACCCTGATTGATCTATTTTGCTGATCTATAGTGACCATTGCCCAGTTGTCTGTGTCAGAGATGTGAAAATCTAAGCCTTGTGTCATCACTAAGAAGGAACTTTTTTTTTACATGATCTTTATGCTTTTTTGCAAATGTCTTCAATACTATTATAGATAATCATGCCCCAGAGTTAAAGTTAGATCGAATGCATGGTTCCTTCCTGAATTATCCAAAGTCATTCATAAGAGAAATGTTGCCTGGGTCTAGGCCAGGAACACAGGCTTAGGCCCGGATTGGCAATCTTTAAGGCAACTGAGGAATCAATGTGTTAGACTGATCAGGCTAAAGGCTAAATATTATTGTAAGGGGAACCCGGCTAAATTCTGGATAACTGTCAAATCTCTAAAGGGTTGCACTTCCTCCTCTGTGCCCCAACAAATTAATTCACTCTGGCCCCATAAAGACAAAAATGCCATCATTGATGCATTTAATCGTCATTTTATTTCAGCAGGCTATCGTTTTGAAAGAGCGTCTAACCCTTCTATCCCTACGTTTTTGCATTTTGTCAATTCACAGAAAAATACGTCCTTGATGCCTTACTTGCTATAAATACCAATAAATTCCACAGGGGATCAATTGGAGCTGGGTTCCCTCAAGTGTGCTGCCCCCCCTCATTGCTGGCTCAGTTATCAATATCTTAAACCTAACATTGTTATCAGGAAATACTCCAAAAGTATCTCCAGGCTTCCATGTCTAGCCAAGATTCTCAAATCTTTGGTAAATTAGCAACTTTGCTCTTTTTATCTGAGCATGGTATTTTGAATATTAATCAATCTGTCACAGCAACCACATTTGTTGGTAATGATATTTTCAATGCTTTAGATGCTAAAACGAATTGTGCTGCCTTGATTGTGCTGTTTTATTGAACTAGTTGTCCTCGATTGGCCTGGGCTCTAACGCCTGCTCTTGGTTTCATGATTATCTTAGTGACAGAACTCATGCCTGGGCTCTAACGCCTACTCTTGGTTTCATGATTATCTTAGTGACACAAGTCAGGCCATCGTGATTGATTGGGTTAAGTCCAAATTGTTTTAAGTACATAAAGGTGAGCCGCAAGGGGTTGATACTAGGACCTGTTCTTTTCACATAAATATAAATGCTATTGGTCAATCTGTTAAAAAAAAAAGTCATCTAGATGCGGATGATACTATACTACTATGTACGCAATTGCCCCGACTGCTGACCTGGCTGTGACAAGGCTACAGTCCGATTTTGCAGTTGTGCAGGAAGCCCTTACTGATTTTAATCTTGTGGGTAATACAGGCAAAACTAAATCCATTTTGTTTTCAAGTTGTCGTAAGATTGTCTCAGATAGATTACATCTTCACTCATCGGATGGTTCTATAATCGAACGAGTCGCTGCATACAAATACTTTTGGTATTTGGATTGACAATGATTTATTGTGGAAAAAACAACAACAACATATGAATGAGCTTGTTAAGAAAAATTTTAGTGGGCAATTTTATCCGAAACAGATATTGTCTCAGAACAGGCAGAAAGGTGAAGTCAACCTTTCTGCCTGTTCTTGATTATGGTGATACTACTTATCAAAGAGAAATTGCCTCTACTCTTAAATTCCTGGATGCTGTTTTTCATGGCGGCCTTGGTTTTATCACAGGAGACAGTTTTATTATTCATCACTGTATTCTTTACCAAAAGGTTGGCTGAACCTCTATGAAGTCCCATAGATCGCATCATTACGCTCTTCTTGTTTACAAAGCCCTGCTCCACGAGCTTCCGACTTGCCTAACTTCACTCTTAAGATTTAAAATGACAAATTATCAAACCCGTTCACAGGGTTGGTTAACTCTGGAGACTCCTTTGGTGTTTACAGAGTTAGGCTTTCTTGCTCCACATGTTTTGAATGATTTCGCTACACCCGCAATATAATCCGCCCCCAAAAAATGTGTATGTGACCAATAACATTTGATTTGTGTATGTGACCAATAACAATAGATCCTTTAATGTCCCTAGGGCAGTTCAGGCAGCGGACAGAGGATTTCTATAATGAAGAATGGGTTTGTTTTAGTTGAATGTGTTTTCTGTATATTGTGTATATTTATCTTTGTCTGTGCAATATGTGTTGTGCTGTATTTTATTTGTTTTATATTGTATTCAATTTGTTATGTACTTTATGCAATTGTATATGCAGGGCTCCCCCTGTAAAAGAAACACTGGTCTCAGTGGCGACTCCCTGATTTAAAAAGGTAAATAAATAATGTGGGAGGACAATTGAAGTAAACAAATATGAACAGAATATGCAGACACTTAAATTACATTCTTCAAAATTACATTGTGCACTCCACAAACAACGTACAGATAATACAGTGAGGGGATTTCATTTGGTGGTAATCCGCTAAAGTACAATGAAGAATATGACCTCGTTTCAAGCAGTTTGAGAGGGAACTTACGGAAGATTTTCACGTTGACGGTGCCCTGAGACTCCTTGTCTCCATTTTTGGCCACACACTTGTAGATGCCGGCATTGTCCACGTTGGCGTTATAGATAGTGAGAGTGGATGAGGACTCGTCGTTGCGATTCACGAGGATGTCCTGTCTGTTCGGTAGGAGCTTCTCGCCGTTCGGGGCATACCAATCAATGTCCTTTACATCTCCGACAACTGAGGGATGAATAAGTCAGGATGAATGTGTGAGCAGAGTGCGAATGCACTGTTTTTGTGTCTACAGCAGTTTATATGAATGATAACAGAGAAATATGTGCTGCATTGCGAGATGATGCTGTGTCTGAGGTATGCATTCTATATTTTTTAAGGTTACCGGTTTCTCTACTTAGCAAAATAACAATGTTACATTTTAGCCATTTAGCAGACGCTCTTTTCCAGAGCAACTTAGTTAGTGCATACATGTTCATACTTTTTTCATACCGGTCCCCCGTGGGAATCGAACCCACAACCCTGGCGTTGCAAGCGCCACGCTCTATCATCTGAGCTACACGGTACTGTACATCCATCCTAATGCTGTTTAAGTCACCTCTGCAAGATGAAAATCTGTCATGAACATAAGATAAAACTAAAAGTATATAATGTAGGCATAATGTCACAACATCTCACCCTTATCAATCTCAACAAAGACGTGAATATCCTGACAAACAAGACTGAGCAACATCTTTTTGGTACAAATGGATTAATACTAGACCAGCATTCCCTAGGTCTATCTGCTTTTTTACATATTTGCTCAGATGATGTACTACCTGGAAAAAAAATGACAAATGAAAACTTGAGAACGTTCTCCAACATTGATGTTTGAAAGAAGGGCAAAACAAAGTCAAGTTTCCTGGAATCTTTCACTCCCTCCTCATTCATAATGGAATAAAGAAGTGTTGAGAGAAACAGTATCTTGCTGACTTTTTACTGCAAAAGAAGTAAACAGTTATTTTCATCCAAAGGAAACATAGTTAAAGTGAAATGTTTTCATCTTCCCTCTATGACACATCTTCTGTATTTGCTATTCAACAACAGGATGCTGATCTGCAGCGGTCTGCCAGTAGTGGTGGGGGGGGTAACTGACCACAGTTGCAAGTTAGCATCCCAGGAAGCCCATGCTACTGTAGCCATGAGAACTACTGTAGAACCTATTTGGAATCCTTTGTTTTATTAAGCTGTCCAAATACAGTAACTAAGTGGGGGTTTGCTGCTGTAGAGGCGATGGTATCTGTACCACACCTACCTTCGCAGAGGAAGAATTTTGACTCCCCCATACTGATCTCGCCTTGCATCGGGGTGATCTCCACCTGCAGGGAGGCTGGCAGAGAAAAACACAGAGAGAGCAGGTTTCAGAACATTTCAAGTCAAATATATATATATATATTTTTTTTTACATAGTCTCAATACAATTTACACAGAGCAGGTCCTAGTACAGTTGTGCCCAAGGGGAGAATGACTATGACAGGATGACACAGGGGCAAAGCACAGTGAGGCAAGGCAAGACACACCTTGACTGAACATCTTCTGCTGATCAACCTGAGATGAGTCATTTCCCACCCTTCACTTGTCCATAATGCTGCATCTATGCCGTTATTTAGATTCAGTTGACAATCAAGCATTTTATTATTTGCAGCCACATTTCAGTAAAAGCACAGTCACAAAAACAAACTAGTGCAGACAAAGTCGTAGAGTTGGTATGCCAAGGCACATTATAGGTTTATAGCATGTATTTTTGGACCTCTAGATGTGTCAATTGTCAGAGACTTGGCAAGGTCCCAGCATTGCTAATGTAATAGGCCGCTCCCACTGGCTTTAATGGGATTGTTAGGGAGGTTGGGATGGTGGTAGGGTTGTGTGGGTAACAACGAAATGTGGTGGAACAATCTGTAGCTATGGCAACCACAAGTGCAGTCATAGCCGCTTATTGAAAAACCTTAGTGTTGGATTGGCACATTCTCTGACTAAATATGACAACTAGGGCCTGGCAATATAAAAAAGAGACCATTAATTTTTTTTAAATGTAACAAGGCAAGTCAGTTAAGAAGAAATTCTTATTTATAATAACGACCTACCTGTCAGGCTCTGGCTATAGAGAAGCCTTTTGCTCTTCTATGTAGCCATGGTCAGAGTCTGACAGATCTAGGTTTTCTAGTTCTGTGTGGTGTTTTGTGTTGGATCCCTAATTAGAGGCAGCTGCTATGCGTTGTCTCTAATTAGGGATCCTACTTATGTTTGTATGTTCCACACCTAGGTGTGGTTCATTGGCCTTCATGTCAGTTGATGTAAGTAGTGTTTACGTTTGTGCATACGTTGTTTTGTATAGTTCACATTGAACTATAGTATATTTATAAATAAATATAATGTCGAGCTATCACTGCGCTGCGCCTTGGTCTATTCATACACCCAATCGTGACACTACCACGGCCAAAGATGTGACCCTATGGGCCAGATGTGATACAGCCTGGATTTGAACCAGGGACTGTAGTGACACCTCTTGCACTGAGATGCAGTGCCTTAGACCACTGCGCCACTTGGGAGCCATTTATACACCTCACACAAACTTATTTCTGACTCGCAATTAACAAGGGGCCAGCTTTCGGTTCTTGATTCAGTACTGCAGTTTAACTTCCATAGACAGCCACATATAGAAGTCAGATTAGAAAATTCCTAATAAGACACTTTAGTCATCACTTTTAAATCCATTGAATTATTCCAATAATTGTTGCTGAGACCGATTTTTTTCCATCACTTACAGCCAAAGATATTAACATTTATATTCCTCCAATGTCTGCCATGTTTTTGGATGACGTGATGATGTCGTCACTGCTCCCTGTGCATACTGAGTGCTAGTGCGCATGTGATGTTGGGCCATATAACCGGATGCAACCCGGATATACTGTAGACGGCTCATGAATCGGCTATGCAAACGTGAGTAGATTACGTTGAAAACAATGGTCGGACATCTTAGACGCAGTCTCCAGTTCTATTATACCTCAGTGGCAATTACTCAGGGGTCCGGCGAGTTGATGATATTTCATAATGGCACCTAAAGCCTTGATTTTCACTCAAGACTAATGAAAGCCATCTGACAAAGGTATCCTAGTGTTCTTTTTCATCTTTCACGGACGGCACGCTCAGGAAGTGTAATGCCATAAATCAAAGCATATTAGCTTCCTGAGATGCTGCCTAATACATTTCATCTTTCTGCATCAGCTAAAGCGGCTGACACAGATGAGATTTAGAATGTACCGGAGAGAAGCAGTTGGTGTTTGTTCTCTTCTGCTCTGCTGGATAAATTAAAGAGGAATCAACTCCCAACTTGGTGAGAGACAGGAGAGATATACTCCAAATCTTGTGGGACGGCATACCTTAAAGATTTACATCATCTTAACCCTAGGTGTGCAACTGCAGAGGACTCTTTTTTTCAAAAGTTCTCTGATCTGACATGGCCTATTTTGGAACTTTTCTCTTCACAAAACAGGCCTGGCACTCTCTCTGCCAAGATCTGTGCCTCAAGAGTGATGCAGAGTGCAAAGCCGATACAACACTGAATCCTAATTTGAACTTGACTTACCCTAAGAGCTACCGTGACTAGGCTGACACTATTCATAAATTAATGTCTCTGCACCAACTCTGAGATGTCAGGTTGAACCCAGCTGCATTCAACTGACCAGATTCTGGGCTGGTACCTCAATGGCTGTGCAGCAACCACCAGGGCATAAGGGCTAATGCTAAAGCTACAACACAAAGTCGACTGGTAGGGACCACACAGCGGTGGCCGTCTGTGCTGTGCTCTCCCTCACAGTATGGCATACTGACAGCTCTGTTAAACAGGGGAGAACAGACATTAAAGGTGGATATGCAGAAATCGCTCCGCCATTTCCAGGTTGCTAAAATTAGAATAGTTCACCTAATTTCAGTTTATGTTCAGTTTATCTTTCAGTTTTTTCCTTAAGAAAGAGGAAATGCAACAAAGAGGGGTGACAATGACAAACAATCATGACAATGAGAAAGAAGCAGCAGTGGGCAAGTCTAGTTAACACCAGCAACATAAAAAATACATGTATTTTACAGAATAAAAGAGGATAAATGCATGTAGAGAATCACTGTACCATCTAACCCACTGTAAAATATATTTTCAACAATAACAAATATTGTATTTTCAGCTGTTTGAAGCTGGTGTACAAAACTGAAAGTAAAAGATGCAAAAACAAAACTTAAGAATGGGAAGCATAGAAATAGCGCACATAGAACAGATCTATCGCTTCTTAGACTGGCTTTCAATGAGAATGACAGATCTATAACTGACATTTCTATGTGAATTTGGTCAGGTCGTCCAAAAGTTACATATTGCAGCTTTAGCAGAAACCCAAAATAGCTTTCCTTGTATCTAACGGAGGCCATTACATTATACATTGTGACATTTGGTAACCCTATACTTGACACCTAGCATCATAACACATTATGACAGTCATAACCATGTCATAATATGCCATAACAGCTGACATAACATGTTATAACCTGTCATTATATGGTCATAACACTCATGACATATATTTAGACCTGTTGTTACATATATTGCGTTATTTTACGGCTGGTTATGACACCTATATAAGAGTGTCAAAACCCACAAAATCTACCACACAAGGCAAAACATTCCATTACACCAAAGCCTACTTGTCAACAGTATTTTTATGTTATATAACATTTTCTGAAATTGCCCATATTGAAATATCATTGTAATTGTGCACACATTGATGTCAAACACGCACCTACCACCATTCTCTGTTTCGGTTGACTGGGATGTATGCAGGAGCAGATTTCAGGAGCAGGACAAGACACCCTCTTTTTGACTCTAGACTGATATAATGGCATGTACGTGATCTGGCTTATATGAGTCTGATGATCATAATCCTTCTTGACAGTGTCAAAGTGTAAAAACAAGACTTTACAACAACAAAGGAGTTAAGAAACAATGTGTCAAACACAAGTTTGGCAGGGGAAAAATAGATTTCAATAAATGTGGGTTTTGACACACTTATGTAGTTGTCATAACCAGCCATAAAATAACGCACAACAGGTGTAAACATATGGGTCATGACAGTGTAATGATCATATTATGACATGGTTATGAGTGTGTCATAAAGTGTTATGACACTAGGTGTCAAGTAAAGTGTTACCTGACAGGTTTCCAAAATGCCCTTCAGGCTGCATACTTTTGTAATGAATTACTGGACTAGGACTGTCCCTGACAAAACAGTCGTCTGTTCTTTAGATTAATCTATTGGTCAAAACTTTTAAACATGTATTTTTCCATATATTGACACATCCTATGTGTTTTTATCAAATAGACTATATTCACTGAGCTGGTCTGATGCTTTAAGCACACAGTTTGATTAAATAACTAAGACACTCAAATGACTAGAGGGAGTACGACCAGCAATTGATTTGATTGTACCGGGCACGAGTGACTGTGTGACTAGCACCCGTGGTTTCGCTCTCCTCCCTGCTCCAGCGACCACCACAGAACATCAAAGTGTTAATTGAGGAGGACGTGACAAATAAACTCGAAACAGGGGAATGTTTACTGGTTGCTCAGGAGGTAAAGGGAAAGATAAATGTGTGGAATACATTTGATTAGTTGTGGAGAATACTGGAGATCAAGAAAAAGAAGATAAGGAGCAAGCACTGCGTACATATAATGTGTGCCAAACAGGTGCTGTATAGATAACAATATAATTTTCTGACCGTTTGGAACAATGTAAACAACACTAAATACATTATAAGCGTACCAGAGAGTTTGTTGAAAAGTTTTTTTTGTCAAGCCTTTATCACAGCAAAGACAAAAAACAGACGCATTTGTGAATGCAATTTCCGAAATGTAACGGTTTATTTATTGTTTAAGCTATTTATTCAAGGCTCGCTTTATTTTATTTTAAAACTAAAATGCTTGATTGAATTTCAAATCATGAATGACTCGTATGCTGTGTGATGACATGATCAAATTCATGATTGATTGATACATTAGCCTATATAAGTATTGAACTTGTTAAGAATAAACAGGATGCACTCTTAGGCCTACAGCTCAATGGTGGTTATACAAGACTGCTATATTATTATTATTATGATGATCATAAGTAATTTAGTAAGAGTAATAACAACAATAAGGAGGAGATCAAGAAAAAGGAGTGTTATTATTATTATTATAAATATTAATTTCTGACAATTTGGTACAGTAAACAACACTAAATGAATTATTAATAATACCAGAGATACTGATCTAATGAAAAAGTGTAAAATATTTATTACAGCAAAGCGAATTTGTGAAATTGTTTACATTACATGTCGTTGCGTGAGGCTTGGTGCTCACGGAATCAGTAGGCTATTAAACAAACACTCAAACAGGAAACAGAAGCAGGATGTCTTATATCTGTAGAAACAGGCACATTTAACAGTTCGGCTATTGATTATAGACCTAATTAAGTTGGGGTTTCCTCTCTCCTCACTTTTCTTAGACAATAAGGAGAGGGCTGTTTTGTCGTCTCATTCTGCTGCTGCCTCCGCGGCATTGTTCTCAACACCAATATGCTGGTTAATATTGCTATTATGCACATAGCAACATGGTCTAGGAAAAGGTGCCACTGATGTGTTTATCACCGCGGACAGCGACCAGTATCCAATGCGGAGAAAGTGCATTTGTTATAAAATAATATTTTGATCAGTGTTGCACCATTGTTCTTATGTAATATAATGGTACAATTTCAGTAGCACATGTCTTAGACTGATGGACTGTGCCATCACCACGGTCTCCACAATGGATCAATTCATTCAGACAGGTGCAAATCAGACAGGTGTCTTGTACACCATGAGATAGATAGATAGATAGATAGATAGATAGATAGATAGATAGATAGATAGATAGATAGATAGATAGATAGATAGATAGATAGATAGATAGATAGATAGATAGATAGATAGATAGATAGATAGATAGATAGATAGATAGATAGATAGATAGATAGATAGATAGATAGATAGATAGATAGATAGAGTGCCTTCGGAAAGTATTCATGAGGTCGAAGGAATTGTCCATAGAGCTCAGAGACAGGATTGTGTTGAGGCACAGATCTGGGGAAGGGTACCAAAATATTTCTGCAGCAGTGAACGTCCCCAAGAACACAGTGGCATTCATAAATGGAAGAAGTTTTGAAACACAAAGACTCTTCCTAGAGCTGTTCACCCAGCCAAACTGAGCAATTGGGGGATTGGTCGATGGACCCGATGGTCACTGACAGAGTTCTAGAGTTCTTCTGTGCAGATGGGAGAACTTTCCAGAAGGACAACCATCTCTGCAGCACTCCACCAATCAGGCCTTTATGGTAGAGTGGCCAGACGGAAGCCACTGCTCAGTAAAAGGCGCATACCAACCCGCTTGGAGTTTGCCAAAGGTCACTTAAAGATTCTCAGACCATGAGAAACAAGATTCTCTGGTCTGATGAAACCAAGACTGAACTCTTTGGCCTGAATGCCAAGCGTCACGTCTGGAGGAAACCTGGCACCATCCCTACAGTGAAGCATGGTGGTGTCAGCATCATGTTGTGGGGATGTTTTTCAGCGGCAGGGACTGGGAGACTAGTCAGGATCGAGGCAAATATGAACGGAGAGTGCCCAGGACCTCAGACTGGGGCAAAGGTTCACCTTCCAACAGGACAACGACCCTAGGCACACAGCCAAGACAGCGCAGGAGTGGCTTTGGACAAGTCTCTGAATGTCCTCTGGCTGGGCCACTCAAGGACATTCAAGGACAAGTCTCTGAATGTCCTTGAGTGGCCCAGCCAGAGGCCGGACTTGAACCCGATCGAACATCTCTGAAGAGACCTGAAAATAACTGTGCAGCATTGCTCCCCATCCAACCTGAAAGCACTTGAGAGGATCTGCAAAAAAGAATGGGAGAAACTCCCCAAGTACAGGTGTGCCAAGCTTGTAGCGTCATACACAAGAAGACTTGAGGTTGTAATTTCTGCCAAAGGTGCTTCAACAAAGTACTGAATAAAGGGTCTGAATACTTATGTAAATAATATCCGTTTTTTTATTTAGCAACCTGTTTTTGCTTTGTCATTATGGTGTATTGTGTTTAGATTGCTGAGGAATTGTGTTTATACACACATACATACATACATACATACATACATACATACATACATACATACATACATACATACATACATACATACATACATACATACATAGTACTGAAATCATTGCCAAAAACCATATGAAGCCTATATACTGTAAGTTTCTCTAAGTCTCTCCTTCCTAGGTGCAGTAGTCTAAGGCACTGCATCTCAGTACAAGAGATGTCACTACAGTCCCTGGTTCGAATCCAGACTGTGTCACATCCAGCCGTGATTGGCCCAGCGTTGTCTGGGTTTGGCCGGGGTTGGCCGTCATTGTAAATAAGAATTTGTTCTTAACTGACTTGCCTTGTTAAATAAATATAGGAGGAAAAACATTTGTAAATATTTATATAAGCTTCATACGCTGGCAACGATTTCAGTTCCAGACAACCAGGCGATGACGCTGACAAAAATTATATTACTTCGAAAGTCCAAACTAAAATCCCAGCAGTGTTAGCAAGATAGCCCTAAAAATAGATATTTGCAGAAAAGTCCTGGATTCTGCCATAAACATGATCTGTGCTTTGTAAGATGGAAACATCCTCAGAGGCAGTGAAATGAGAGCTGTCTAAAGCATGTTCGCTGTGCCTGGTATGAGGTATCATACAAGAACAACAGTAACAGCTCCTATTCCCTCTCTTACCAAGTAGGGCATAGGAGAAACCTCACCACAGACCCCAATTCTGAGGACAAGAAGAACTGGTGAAAAACAAAACAAATGTATATCAGGCCAAGAGGGAAAAGCGCTATTTTTAGTGTCCTTTTGGATTTCACTCTTTAAATGGAGGCTGAAGCTTGAAACTCCAGAGTGAATGCGGAAACAGGGTTGAGTTTTTTAACCTTGTACACTACCAACCGTCGACACAGCAAAAAGTGAGCTGCCGTGTCCTTGCTGAAAGCACATAGGAAACAAATAAGCACACAAAACATAACGGGGCAGGAGATCGATAAGCTTAATTACAAAACAAATCCTAAACACTTCAGCCTCTACTTCTGCTGCCGCTCCTGTTTCTGCCCAAATGTTCTGGCACATAGGGCCCAGAGCAAGGTCCCTGTACACCAAGCAATTCTACCCATCATTTAATGAAGCAATAATTCTAGCTTATTATCCTGGATCTGCATTTCTGCAGAACGATAGCTTAGGAAAACTCCTAACAGAACATGCACATAGGCATATGCTGTGCAAGTGTGGAAACAGCTGATTGCTGGAGCAGCAAACTGATACAATAAGGCAGTTTATTGGACAGCTGTACATGTTGAGGAAGACCCCTGAAGATATCTCTATCGGGGCAAAAAGCTCGCCTGAGACTGTCTATAAAAGTTGCCCAACCAATTTAAGTAAAAGCTTATGGATTAAACATGTTATAAGCCCTCCTCATTTCCATGTCACACATTAAACAAGATTCAATAACTCAAGGTCAGTTTGAAATTAGATTAAACTTCAAATAAGAGAAATGTTCAACTGCTAATAGCTTATAATCACAGGGCTGTGTCTCCATTGTTAGGAGAATGATGTAGTCAATATGTAACCCAGGCCATAGGCTATGTTCCATTTAAAGCATGATGCAACTTCTCTATGGTGCTCCATACAGTGTATTCAGAAAGTATTCAGACCCCTTGACTTTTTCCACATTTTGTTACATTACAGCCTTATTTTAAAATGGATTAAATGAAAAAGAATCCTCAGAAAATCTACACACAATACCCCATAATGACAAAGCAAAAACAGGTTTAGACATTTCTGCAAATGTAAAAAAGAATGTAAAACAGAAATACCTTATTTACATAAGTATTCAGACCCTTTGCTATGAGACTTTAAATTGAGCTCAGGTGCTTCCTGTTTCCATCGATCATCCTTGAGCTGTTTCTACAAGTTGATTGGAGTCCACCTGGGGTAAATTCAATTGATTGGGCCTGATCAAACATCTCTGGAGAACCTGAAAATAGATGTGAAGCAAAGCTCCCCATCTAACTTGACAGAGCTTGAGAGGATCTGCAGAGAGTAAATGGGAGAAACTCCCCATATATAGGTGTGCCAAGCTTGTAGCGTCATACCCAAGAAGAGTCGAGGCTGTATTCGCTGCCAAAGGTGCTTCAACAAAGTACTGAGTAAAGGGTCTGATAACTTATGTAAATATGGTAGTTTTAAAAAACATATAAATTAGTAAACATTTCTAAAAACCTGTGTTTGCTTTGACATTATGGGGTATTGTGTTTGAATTGATGAGGGGGAAAATATATTTAATCAATTTTAGAACAAGGCTACAACATAACAAAATGTGGAAAAAGTCAAGGGGTCTGAATTCTTCAGAATGCACTGTATCACTGTTCAATTGGCCTTCACCATTCTTTCAACCCGTCATTCCCTTATGGAACATTCAATGCATGCCAAAAGAATCAAGTCAGCAAAGAAAAGGAGCATGAGAGCAAGAGATGAACAGGGAATAAATGATCGACACTGACATGACAAAGAATGTGGGAGGGGTGGATTTGGTTCATGGTATAATGATGTAATTTGGCCTCTAAATGTTAATCCCTTCTCTCATATGACATATTAAGCTCTGCTAGACAGGAGGCTCTGGCGTGGAAATGTACAAATCAGAGACAACATATCTACCCTAATTACCTCAGTATCTAAATGCTATTTTTTAGGATTCTACGTGAGTTGAGGTGTCCCATGTCAGATAAGTATGTTTCATTGGGATGTCTGCTCGCAAAAAGACTAAACCCCTTAGAGTTGATGTTCGCGCCCCCGCATAAATATAATTAGCATAATTAAAAAATCCCCATAAAAATCTGTCTGTATAAACTATGGGCTCAATCCACCGCATCTGCCGATGTCGGCCTTCCGCAGAGCTACAACGGTGTTTGTCAGACCAGCAGATATCCCAAAAATGTGTATTTTCACCAAAATGTCTGTAGTGTCTGAATGGTTTTGCCTACAAACTATTATGATTTTGTTCTCCGTTTTACTCCACGACCCCCACAGCCAACTTCTGTCTGTAGCGTCTGAACAGTTTGGTCTACAAACGAATATGACCCATCTATGGAAAGGGGAGAATTTCACAAACATGTACATGTACATATATGTGTATTTTTAAAAATATATATATTTTCAGATATAGGATAAACACTTCAAAACAAACTTCCTTTGGATTTATTTTTGAATTATCTGTTTTTCTATATTAATCTGTTATTCAATGTATTTCTATGGGCCAATAGCAGTAAGGCCAAATGTAATGTTTCATCGAATATTATATACACTAAGGTTTTAGAACACCAACTCTTTATTTTTACTATTTTCTATATTGTAGAGTAAGTGAAGACATCAAAACTATGAAATAACACATATGGAATCAGCTAGTAAACAGAAGTGTTATATTTGAGATTCTTCAAATAGCCTTCATGACAGCTTGGCACACTCTTGGCATTCTCTCAAGCAGGTTCACCTTGAATGCTTTTCCAACAGTCTTGAATGAGTTCCAACATATGCTGAGCACTTGTTGGCTACTTTTCCTTCACTATGTGGTCCGACTCATCCCAAACCCTTTCAATATGGTTGAGGTCGGGGGATTGTGGAGGCCAGGTCATCTGATGCAGCACTCCAAAACTCTCCTTCTTGGTCAAATAGCTCTTACACAGCCTGGAGGTGTGTTGGGTCATTGTCCTGAAAACATACGATAGTCCCACTAAGCCCAAACCAGATGGGATGGCGTATCACTGCAGAATGCTGTGGTAGCCATGCTGGTTAAGTGTGCCTTGAATTCTAAATAAATCACAGACAGTGTCACCAGCAAAGCACCCCCCACACCATAACACCTCCTCCTCCATGCTTTACGCTGGGAAATACACATGCGGAGATAATCCGTTCACCCACGCCGCGTCTCACAAAGACACGGCGGTTGGAACCAATAATCTCCAATTTGGACTCCAGACCAAGGGACAAATTTCCACCGGTCTAATTTCCATTGCTCTTGTTAATTGGTCCAAGCAAGTCTCTTCTTCTTATTGGTGTCCTTTAGTAGTGGTTTATTTGCAGCAATTTGACCATGAAGGCCTGATTCACACAGTCTCCTCTGAACAGTTGATGTTGAGATGTTTGTTACTTAAACTCTGTGAAGCAATTATTTGGGCTGCAATTTCTGAGACTGGTAACTCTAATGAACGTATCCTCTGCAGCAGAGGTAACTGTGGGTCTCCCATTCCTGTGGCGGTCCTCATGACATGGTTTTTGTGACCTTCATGACTGTCGTTTCTCTTTTCTTTCCTTATTTGAACTGTTCTTGCCATAATATGGACTTGGTATTTTACCAAATAGGTCTATCTTCTGTATACCCCCCACCTTGTCACAAAACAACTGATTGGCCCCAACGCATTAAGAAGGAAAGAAATTCCACAAATTAACTTTGAACAAGGCACACCTGTAAATTGAAATGCATTCCCGGTGAATACCTCATAAAGCTGGTTGTTTAGAATGCCAAGAGTGTGCATAGCTGTCATCAAGGCAAAGGGTGGCTATTTGAAGAATCTCAAATATAAAATATATTGTTTAACACTTTTTTTGGTTACTACATGATTACATATGTGTTAAAAAAATAAAGAAAAACCCTTGAATGAGTAGGTGTTATAGTGTATATTTCTGGACCTAAAGGGGTCCTAAGAATACAAAATTGAATAGTTAAATGACCCCCCCCAGGCTTAGTTAAGCACTTTGAAGGCCCCCAAGATAAAAAGATTCTACTGGAAACAAACTTTCCTGACAGAGAATTTACTTCTGCATTGCTTTCAGGTGGGAACGTTGTCCTTTAAAATGCTACGTCAGACAGGCCACGATGTACTGATCAAAGAGCATGGGCAAGATCTTGCATAGACACAGTCATTTCCCATCACAAGATAAAAAAACCCACAGACAAACACACACCGCTGCACATACACAAGCACACACACACCCTTGAAAATCAATTCTAATGTATGCTAAACCTCATGCACTTCCAAATTGTACATTTAGGTTCTCCCCCTGGCACTGCTAAATGGGCTGAGTCTCCACTTATCTGAATTTGTAATCTCCATGAATTATGGGTAATCACTACTCACTGTCCATATTAGTATGCCTTTATACATCTAACAGCCGATCCAACACCTGCTGTCGAGTGACCAATGACAAGTTTGTCAGCTTTATACAAAGTATTTCTTCTCCTTCAAGTGCACTCACCCTCTTATTAACACAAACATTTTCCTAAATCCTTTATTTGGCTGGAAGATATGGAAAAACTTCAGCGGAGAATAGCGCTGCCCTTTCAAAACCACTGACTTTTATGTCCAAAAGTTTTAGGTCAGAAAACTTGAGGGGCCAAATAAGGCCCACGGGCCGCCAGTTGGGGAACCAACTGGCGGCCCGCTTTAGAAGAAACAAAGTTCTGTTGCACTGCTAATCTTTAGAACAATCGCCTGTCTAAAGATGGCAACAGTGGGCATGTGAGAAACCTTGTGGTCTGTGGTGAAATAAATATTCCAGTGCCACTTTGGAGATGGACTGGAGTTTCAGACTATTTTCCATCGCCACAGTAAAAGTATGCATGCCTAATTTGAGCTTGGCAGCTGGTGAGACAGGCTTCATTACAATAGAACTCCACAACAGCCAGCTGTTGAAGCTTAATATTCCAGTCATGTCCATACACACACACACACACACACAACACTGAAGCTGGTCAACACGTCCACACACTGTGTGTGGAGGGGGGTTAGGAGTCTCTGGTAGGTTACCATAGAAACCAAAGAGCCGTGGGCAATGGGCAGGTCAGAGTGGTGGGGGAGAGAACACAGTGGGCAATGTTTTTTCCTTTATAAAAAATGTGTGTCAGGTGCCAGGCTGACAGGGGGCAAGGGCCACATGGGGTGAAGGGGGAAAGTGTTGCCCTCGTTAACGGCCTCCCTGGCAGGGCTCGGAGCCAAACCGATAGTTGGCCAACTGTTCCACTTCCACTGTTCCTCTTCAACCAGGTGTGTGGGATGCGCCAACCAAGCAGCAGCAACATGCTGTGTCCTTGGGCCAGACAAGCAAGGGAGAAAAAGGAGCATTGATAATAGGGCTGGTAATAGTCAAACTAACACAAAAAGATGCCACATCCTTAGAAATTCCTTTACCTACAGCTTTTTTTGGTTTGCTTGCCTAGTCATGCTTCTGTATCACCGGGTCCAACTGAGCAACCAACAAAATAACAGGCAGTGAACATTAAGAACACCTGCTGTTCCCATGACATACAGTGCATTCGGAAAGTATTCGGACCCCTTGACTTTTTCCATATTTTGTTACGGTACAGCTTTATTCTAAAATGAATTAAATAAATAAAAAATATCAATCTACACACAATACCCCATAATAAACAAGCAAAAACAGACATTTTTGCAAAGTTATAAAAAAAATAACTGAAATACCACATTTACATAAGTATTCAGACCCTTTATACATTAGCAAACATTTCTAAAAACCTTTTTGTTTTGTCATTGTGGGGTATTATGTGTAGATTGATGAGGGAAAAAAACAACTTAATTAATTTAGGTCAAGGGGTCTGAATACTTTCCGAATGCACTGTAGACTGCCCAGGTGAATCCAGGTGAAAGCTATGATCCCTTATTGATGTCACTTGTTAAATCCACTTCAATCAGTGTAGATGAAGGGGAGGAGACAGGTTAAAGAAGGATTTTTAAGCCTTGAGACAATTGAGACATGGATTGTGTATGTGTGCCATTCAGAG